>CAUYSK010085158.1:0-102702 GCA_963575035.1 Avahi laniger | reverse complement strand
CTCTACTAAAAATAGAAAGAAATTAATTGGACAACTAAAAATATATAGAAAAAATTAGCCGGGCATGGTGGTACATGCCTGTAGTCCCAGCTACTCGGGAGGCTGAGGCGGTAGGATCGCCTGAGCCCAGGAATTTGAGGTTGCTGTGAGCTAGGCTGACGCCACGGCACTCACTCTACCCAGGGCAACACAGTGAGACCCTGTCTCAAAAAAAAAAAAAGCATATATATTTATGTGTATATATAGAATTTATACATATATATAGAGAAGATTTATATAGATATATAGATACAAGTGTGCGTGTGTGTGTGTGTGTGTGTGTGTGTGATGGACTTCTTTGTATTTATCTAAAACTGATCTAATGTCTGCCGTGATGCCCAAGGAATGGGAGCCATGAATGTGGCAAAGCGCATCCTAAAGTCTATTCCAGGTACCCAGAACACCAAGAACTAGCAGACCTTCCAGAGAGAGGGCATCCATTGTGTTGCTTTTCTAGCCAAGACGAAGGATTCACTCCTTCACTCGCTTACTGTATAGCATCTGGTTACATGTGCCAGGTACTGCCTTGGCTGCTGGGGAAGGGAAATGAACAAGACATGAAGCCTATGGTAAAGGATGTATGAGAGGAGGAAATCAAACACACCTGTGAAAAATTACATTGCAACAGGATAATCAAATGGATATCTTTCCTAGAAAACAGAGAGGTTAATTTCATATCACTGGAGGGTGTGTGGAAGGAAAGGGCCACAGCCCCTTGAGAAGGGGCTTGCATGACAAGGAGAATCTGCATTTGTGGAGATGGGCCCGGGACAGTCGTGGGTTTAGGAGGAGGAAACTTAACGGAAAAAAGCCCAGAGGCAGGAAGTGAATGAAGGAGTGTGTGTGTGTGTGTGTGTGTGTGTGTGTGTGTGTGTGTGTTTGGAGGGGAGAGTGGAGAGTGGAGGAGGGGGTATTGGATGTTGAGTTGTAGTTAGAAAAGTCCATTCAGACTTGATCACGGAACGAGGAAGCGACAGCTGAGGGTTTGAACTGGGTTGATATTAGTGAACCTTTACAAGTTTTGGAGTATAATGCAGCATGCCATGATTTGGGGAAATGCATTTGGTCACTGGGCAAAATGCAGCGTCAAACTGAAAAGCTAGGAGAGTGTTGGACACCATCAAATCCAAGAACCTAATTATATGGATAAAAAAACTGCAACCAGAGAGGAAGTGACTTGCCAAGAGGTTGAGCAGCAATTTTAGGGCAAGGCAAGGAGTATGAACCTTTCTTTCCTTTGTCCCTCCCCATGCGAGTCTTGATGCTACTTCCAAATGGCTGGGCTCCTCTGACTCTTCCTCTCCCTCTCATTGGTCCGCTTGCATCCAGGCCTCATCTCTTGATGAAGTTATCTGATTTTATTTAAACACCCAGAAAGATACCGTTCTTATCTTTCTCTGTCTTTGACCAGGAACAAGAATTAAAAAAAAAACAAAAAACAAAAAACAGTGGAATGCCCACAATGATCAAGGTAGGCACTATGTTAAGGACTCAGAGACAAATCAGATTCTGAGTTGGCGAGAAAGACATTGTAACTAATAGCAGGATCCAGGGACCTAGGGACAGAGCACAGAGTGACAGGAGCATTTTTTAGGGACAATGAGTAGGTTGGAGGTGTCAGTAGGGATGGGACGGCCTCCCAGAGGAGATGATAATAAGATTAGTCTGAAGAGGTTGAGTAAAGGTTGTCAGGTGTATGGAGAAGGAAGAGGGTTCCTGACAGAAAGAGGAACTGTGTAAATGCAGGTAAGCATGGAGAGGTAAGATGTAGGGAAATCACTAGAACTTCCACTGGTTGGAGTGTGGGGCCATGTTAGGCCTGACAGAAATGAGGCTGAAAGAAGCAAGTAGGTGCCCAATTATGAGAGACTATGCAAACCATACTAAGGAGTTTGGCCTGATAGGTTTTGAGCTGGCAAAGTTAGTATCAGATTGGTATCTACCTTCCATTTTCCATGGCCCTCTTCCTTATTATTTCTCTAACAACCTCCTCATAGCTTTCCCTCTTGGTCAGCTGCAGGAGATCATGGGTTCTTCACACCTGAGTGTTCAAACTGAGACCAGATGGTCACTCAACAGTGGCTGAGCAAGGTGCCAGGCTGCCTGGGCTCAGGGTGGAATCTCACCTTATCCACCCTCGGCTGAGTAAGAGCTCACTGAGCTCTTAACATACAGCTAATATTTAACCCCCGGGCTTTAGTTTCCTCATGGATAAAGTAGAGAAGTAATAACCTCAACTCGAAAGGGGTTTTGTGAGGGTTAAGTGAATTACATATGAAAAATCCTGAAAATATTGCCTGGCATATCATAGGCATTTCAGAAAAAGAACCAGCATAAGCTACAACAAAGGCCATTGGGTACAGGACTGTAATGATGCAAAAGAAAGGTGGGACCACAGCCCAGCCTGCCTAAAAGTCTTTTGTGTCATCATTGGACCAATGAATCCAGTCCAGAATGCTGCTGTTGGCCTTCAGGCCATCAGTGTGCCATTCTTGGACTAATGACCCCTACCCCACAAGAAATTCTGTGCTTCCTTTAGTCTCTGAACTGGTAAACCAGTATTTTTCTAGCACTGAGTCTGCAAATTTGTACAACCTTTCCATCTGGCCCAAGCCCCTGCATATAGCAAGTTTTAATAAGATGTTGAGAAAAGTAAGGGTACAGAAGGAACCAGAAGAGCAAATGAGAATGTGGCTTTTGGTTTGGGTTAGCAGTGAAGACAACACTGGTGTGTTCAACAAGCATCAAATTTATGATTTTGTCACTTATACTCCTGGTGAGTGCCTCACAAGTCAAAAGTATCTTTTGTGATACTTTATATAATGCTCATGCTAACACCATGCTCACCTGAGCAATCCGTAAATATTTCAGGAGGAGAAACACAGTGATCTTCCTCAACACACTCATACAACAGTTTCAACATAATTAGTAGCATTTTCTCGATCTAATACTGCACTTTTATAATGTGTATGATACAGGAAATGAATGACTCTAATTACACCTTATTACATCTTATTAATCCTTATGAGAACCCTGTTATTCTTTATAAGTGGGTTACTGGACAAAAAAATGCTGGTCAAGTCCTGTTATATTTGATGAGGTTTGGGAGATTCATTCTTATTTCCTGTGATACTAGGATTTTTTCATACTCAGCAATAGTACTCAGAACACGAGTATGTTGAAATATTTAAGATTGAGTAAATTGTGTTATAATAGGATCTGATCTTTTTAAAGCCCCAGAAAAACTGTCTTTAAGGGCTCATATTTCCCATTTCAAACTATGTTGGTTGTGAAAAGAAAAATATTTCTTTATTGTGTGGAATGGGTAGGTAATTGTGACCTTATCTCTCTGCTACTGCATTCATATTTTTGTAGGTGTAAATGAGAAAGTTGAGAGGAACAGAGAGGTTAGGTAATCTGCACCCAGAAATGTCTGAATTTAAAAGCTCTGCACAAAGAAGGTGCTCAATAAATAAGTCCAATAACATGTGTTTTTTCATCTTTCCTGAATTCTTTATTAAAAGAATCCCACTTAGCGCTCTGGGAGGCAGAGGCAGGAGGATTGCTTGAGGTAAAGAATTTGAGACCAGCCTGAGCAAGAGCAAGACTCCATCTCTAAAAAAATACAGAAAATTAGCTGGGCGTGGTGGTACACACCTGTAGCCCCAGCTACTTGGAGGCTGAGGCAGGAGGATCACTTGAGCCTAGGAGTTTGAGGCTGCAGTGAGACATGATGACACCATTGCATTCTACCTGGGGAGACAAAGTGAGACCATGTCTCAAAAAACAAAACAAAACAAAACAAAACAAAAAAACCTCCAGCTTGGGTAGAACCACGTTTTGGAGTCTCCATGAACAGGTAACTCATGCTCTGCTCTCAACATTCACAAACGGGATTGGGTTCTGCTACAAGTCAGGGCTAGGCAGTTGGGTGGAAAGATAAAGGGATTAGCTAGGTGATCTCGAGTTGAGTTCGGGTGCTGGGGCAGTCAGTTATTTTGTGTTGGGCAACTTACTTTTTCTGATTTTTTGCCTCGAATGAAAAAGGACGACTATAGTTTGTCCTCTCTCACTCACTTGAAGACGTAATAAACAGATAAGAAAATGCTTTTACGATGTGCCGAGGTGAGAGATTATTATTTTAGATATTAATAGCATAGGTATACAATGAGATGAAGTCTTGGGTCTTGCAGTGCCTTCCAGCAAAGGCTGCTGTACATTATAAGCCCTTGGCACAGTAAATGGTGTTTCTCATCCTTGTTCACATTTACAGATGTCAGAGGAAAAAAATCCGACTCGAACCTTCCAAGAACAGGCTTGTCTTTATTTAAACCAGTTCACCCAGTTCGCAGACTTTTTTTTTGAAGCTATAAGCAGAGAGCAAGCTTTCTGGGTTTCCAGGCAGAGGTGAGAAGCCAACGTTAAACTCCAGGGGTTCGTTTATTTGAGCACAGGACAGAGGAAGTTGCCCTGAAGCAACTGAATGTCACAGCAATTCAGAGCTCACTGTCAACCAAAACCTTCCAGGAACTGGCTCCCGGGCCAAGAGAAGTAATCACTGGGTGGTCAGCGCTGCCAGCAGACGTCTAACCAGGTTCAAGACTCAGGCGGAAGCAGGGAGCAAGGGCCCTGCCTGGAGGCGGGAACCCGGCTGGGAGGCAGACAGCCGGTCCCACGTCCCGCTCCTGGATCTGAGTGTGTTACCCTATGCAAGTCATTTCCCTCCTGAGAGCTTCAGTTTTCTCACTCGCGAAGTGCACGGGTTGGAGGTTAGTCTTTGCCAGCTCTCAAATCTTGTAAGTTTGCAGTCTCGCTGGGAATCCAGGGCGGGACTCACGAGGAAGATCTCGGGAGGGCATTCCATGGCAGGACCTCCTCCCCTCAGAGTGAGCGCCCTTATTTGACGCCGTAATAGTAGAGGTTCCCTTATTTCTCCAGCAGCCCCTCGACTCGGCCACTTCCTCCTACGTCTCCTTCCTCTTCCTCCAGCAGAGGCAAAGCCTCCACACCTCCCTCTTTCCCTTCCTCCTTCGCAAGCTCCCCGCATTCCCGCGTCTCCTCCGCTTCCTCCCAGGAAATGCAGTGCCCTCTATGCGCCCACTTTTTGGCACAGCCGCTGCCGGCTGCGGGTGCCCCCTCCCCCGCGAGGCGAGCTCAGCGCGGCGGCCCCGCGGGCACACGCCTTCCCATACCTTACATGGACAAATGCGTGCAGGCAAAGTCAGGAATTCAGGCCCCTGACGTCAGCCTCCAGCGCTCAGGGCACCGCACGGGAGACCGAGGGGAGGGGGTGGGGACGGTGGGGAGGAAGGAGGGGGAAAGGCACCAACCAGCAGCCGCTCCAGCCCTGCCGAAGTTTCACTTTTTGTCTGTGGGTTCGCTCCCGGGTCCCGCGCGAGCTTTCCCGGGATAAGTAGCTTTAGCGAGCGGGGGAGAACCAGGCACTGCAAGGTAAGGGTTGGCTGCACGGCCCCCGGCGCGGGGCGCTGGGCGCGGGCAGAGCGCTCGACGGGGCCAGTGCGGGGCGCTGGGCAGGGCCTGTCCGGGGCTGGGGACAATGGGAGGGGGAGTGCCCCGGCACCTCCTCCTCTGCCTCTGCCTCCGCCTCCAGCCGCCGCCGCCGCCGCTGCCCCGGCTGCCTCCTCCCCGAGGTATTGTTGCAAATCCTTCCTTCCCCCCACCCTCCGCCCGCGGGCGCCTCGGGAACCCCCAGCCCTCCCCGGGCGCGAGCACCTCCGGGGTGGCAAGAGCACAGGGTGTAGAGCGCAGGGCGCGCGCCCGGCCGGGCCGCCAGGCCCGCGGTGCGGAAGTGCCGGCCGCGGCCCAATCACGGGGTGCACGCCATGGGGGAGGGGGACCCAGAGTTTTTCGGGAAGCGTTGACCAGTGGCTGGGTGGGACTGGAGCCTTTCGCTGCGCGCCCCCTGCCCTGACTTTTCTGGGCGCCCAGGGGGCGGGGCCACGCCCATCCGCTTAGAGCTTTCGCGGAATCACAGTTGTCACAGTGGAGAGGGCCTAGGGACCCAGTCATCCAAGTCCTTCCATTTTACAGTTGGGGCAACTGAGGTCCAGAGAGAGGGAGGGGCTTCCCGGAAGTCATTCACTTGAGGCCAAGTCATAATTAAAAGAGATGGCTCCGGACTTCTAGTTTCCTTTCCCTAAGAATTTCTCTAGTACTCGCTGTGTGGCAGGCACTGTGCTGGGTGTGTTGGGCCTAGACCTTGGCCTCAAGAAGTGCTCAGTTGAACCTTGTCAAACGTCACACAGGTAGCAAGTGCTAAGTGCTGAGGAAAAGGCACGGATAAAGTTTTAAGGGGGCGTAGGGGAAGGAGTTTGATTTTCTGGTCCCTAGGGAGGAACCAGAGCTGTCCTTTTGGAGGGGGCTGCACTCAGTCAGGGCTTTTGAAGTTGCAGAGTTGTCTGATGCCAGCCAGCGGCTTGGAGGAAGGTCATCTCTGCGAGGGAGCTGCAGACCAGAGAACACTAGTGTGGCGAGTGGAGATGAAACTAAATGTTCTCATGTTGGAGGCATGGGGCTCGGGGGAGGGGGAATTATGACATGAGATGAGCTAATCAGAGGACTTGTGCCTGGGTACTTGGACAGGTCAGTGTCCTTGGAACCTTGGGGTCCTAGGAGGACTGAATAATCTCTCTGGCTTCCCTTCCCTTAGAAGGAATCTGCTGCTTTCTCTTCCCCAACACACACCAATCAGCAAAAACTCAGGGTCCTCTCTGAGTTACTTTCCTAATATCAGACTCACTTAACTTTGTTTCCAGTCTCCTTTCTCTTCCTACTCTCTTCCTTTTCTAAATTTCTTGCTTCCCCAATAAAACTCGTTCTTACTAAGGTGTTAGTGACTTAATGGCTTACCTCTCCCTGCATAGGTGCATTTTAGGAAAGCCTTTAAGTGAAGGGAGGGAAAGTGTGGATAGGAAGGAACACCTTTAGAATGCAGCTTATCCTTTCTTCTTTTCATCCTCTCTCACTCTTACAGATATAAAAAAAGATAAAGGCCCCAGAAAGTGAGTGCTAGTCTTGGAGCTTACAGTGAATAATGGTGGATGGTGAGGGCCCAGAAAACCCAGTAGGGTTCTCTCCACCTCATCACCAGCTTTCCTCCTTGCAGAGTTCCTCCCAGCACTAGAGGACAGTTAAAGGAAAGTGTCCATTTTGTATTTAATTTTTGTAAAGCAACCCCCAACCCCAACACCCAAGCCTTTACAGTCTGGAATGTGGATTTTAGATGGGATTAGTTGTCTGAATGGTAGGGGTACAAGCCTGGGGCCTTAGGGTCAGGCAGTACCCCAGAGTCAGGGTCCCTGTAAGCTGAATGGGCCTAGAGTTGGTTTTGGGTGGAGGCAGAGGGAGGGGAAGCTGAGCTGCTGAGCTGACTGCTAGGGGTAGGACTGAGTAGGACCCTCCTTTGAGTGACACATTCTGGTAGAGAGGTGATCCCGCTGTGGGAGGTAAATAGTTCCGGGAAGTGGTGGGTGGGAGAAGAGGAGACTTGATTATGAAGGACCTTAAAAATGCCAGGCTAGGGAGTTTGGATATGACTTGAAATTATCATTTGAAGGTTTCTGAGTGTGCTGGAACATGGTTTGAGGGGAGGTACTGGCATTGGGAAGGCTCCTGGTGCCTGATTCCAATGAGAGAGGTGATAATTTGACCTAAGAAGTTTATTATCCGTGGGTATTTGTTCATTTACTAGACATGTGTTACTGAGTACCTGTCATGTGTCATTGGCAAATATGAACATTTTATAGCAGTTTCTTGTATTTTATTGAAACAAATAAGTTATTTGTCTCAATAAATCAATTTAAATCAATTTGAAAATACTTTTTTTTTAAACTTTAATATCACTGAAATCTGGTTGTCTTGTAATCATGGCTGTGTCATAGTTGAGCAGATTTTTCATTCTAACTTGATAGTGGCACATCTTACAGTCAGTAGTTTAAATTTGATAAAATTTGTTGAACTTGTCCTTTATCAGTGTACATTGCTTTGCACTTTACAAAACACTCTCTCATCAGATATTCCATTTGAATCTCAAAGGTCCCCTAAGAATTAGGCCTGGTGATGCTGCCATCTCCATTTTAACCTTTGCCCAAGGTCACATGGCTAATTAGAGATGTGCTCAAAATTTCATCCCGGAACTTTTGATTCTTGGTGATGACGTGTAACTTCGCCCTGCTGTGGATCTAGCAGGGGTTAATTGGGAATGGGGCAAGAGTCAGATTGGATTTGATTTTAAAATTACGGCTTAAGATGCTGGGATGATGATGGGGTTTTAACCAAGGACAGAGTGTCACTAGTGGGAACTAGGAAGCCCCCTTAGCCCAGAGATTTGTTGCATTAAATAGAAATAAGACAGGGAGATAGAAAATGGCAGGTAACGTGGTGAAACCAGAGGTTGGAGCCTGCTTGTTGTGAAGAAACTGGTGAGGCTCTGGGAGTACAAAGATGGGGTGAACATGGTTCCTGTCTTTGAGGAACACATGGGGTGTGTGTGTGGTGGATTGGGGTTGGGGGATGTCAATGTATTAAGAGTTTTACAGGGTATGTGCAGGGTTCCTCTGCACTGAGGAGGGCCAACGTCAGGGAAGCCATCACAGAGGGGTGATGTCTCAGTTGAACCTGTAGGACTGAGTAGGAGTTGCCCAGGTGGAAAAAGGACAGGTGAGAGAAGGCCCTGTTAGGCAAAGGCAGTGGCATATGCAGATGTAGGGAAGCAGATGGTTTAATCTCGAGGCTGTGTTTTGAATGGCCAGGGTGAAGTGGCTGTGGAAAATGGAGAGAGGTGAGGACATTTATTTTTTTATTAAGTGCAGTTTTAATTAATGGGTGACACAAGGGCCATTAAATCTCTAGAGATTCACAGGAGAACAAAGGTCTGGAATCATCTCTGAGGGATCAGATATCTGGGTGGTAATGCAGAAGGCACAGTAGCACTTTTAGTAACTTGTAGTCTGAGTGAACCTAGGACTTTGACCCAGGGCAGTAATTAAAAGCTCAGAGCTGTGTATGTGCGTTGGTGGGTGGGACTTTTCCTGGAATATGGCTTTGGACGGCTGTGCCTTGCTAGAGGAAACTTGCTAGAGGTGAGGAAGGGGGAGATGAGTGGTGCTGCTGCATGCAGAAAGCGAGGAACTGGGTGGAAATCCGCTGGCTCGAAGGTGCATATAAGGCGAGAACATGGGGGTCAGGGGAAGGAGGGAAGGAATTGTTGTGGGAATCTGCTATAGGCTTCCCAGAGACCTGGAGGAAATGGCTGGTGCATTCCAAATGCTGGCCTCAGAAATGAGATCGGTAGGTGGATGGGGCGGCTGGAGGGTTAATGAGATTAATGCTTGGGAGCGGGTAAACTACACAATTGAGGCTAGGAAATATTTATCTTCCTGTCATTTTTTTCTTAGAAATAATATAATTTTGAAACATTTTTGAGTGCTTACCATGTGTTTTTGTAATTATTGTATTGATTCATTACAGTAGGTTTTATGATCATTAGTGTCATTTTGCAGATGAGAAAATGAGTTTGGTGAAATAAGGTTACACAACTACTAAGTGACCTTTGAACTTCTGCCAGATTTATGGCCTCTTCACCACTCCTTTCTGTGTCCACAAACACAAACAGTTCAAATGAACATTGTTTTTCACATTCTTCCCTGGAATATAATTCGGCCCACATTCAGCTGAGGATTTAGTTGGCTAAGCAGGCTTCTCGGTTCCACACCGGTGCTGTCGCAGCCCCTTCCTGTCTCTGAAGACACTACCATCTCCTCTGACTTGGGCGTCTTCTCTCCACAGACCTAACTAGAGGGGGCGGAGTCTCCTAGCAGCGAATCACCTGGCCCTCTCAACAGTGTCCCCTTCCCCGTCCCCCTGTGGTGGCCAGTAGCTGGTGCATTCCTGTAGAGAGGCAGCTGGAGCAGTAAGGTAACAGAGTGGGGAGTGGTGGAAGAGTCTGGATCGCAGCCACTGCCCTTGATCTTGTGGCTCCTGCACAGTGCTAGGTGTTCTCTGGGGTTGAACCAGGCAGCTTCTGCTGGATCCTCCCCTTCTCTGGGTCATACTGATCCCTTCGGCCACGAAAGCTTTCTGGTTCAGGACTCAGTGGGATCAACTGCAGGCATTCCTATCACCTACCTGCTTCAGGTGGGTCATTTGCATTTTGATGACTCAGAGATTAAGGCTTGAATGAGCTGCTTATTCTCTGATGAGAGGAGACAGACCCCAGGAATGCCACCCAGCTAGTGAATCAGACCTTGTCTTTCTCATCTTTGAATGCCTCTTATCTCTGGTGCCTCCAAGATGTTCAGTAGCTGTTTGTTAAGTGAAGGAACAATGTTTATTGACACAATATAAATAGGAATCAATCACCACTTCATCTTACATATTTGCTTGTCTGCTTCCCTCCACTTTAAAATAAGCTTCTTGAGGATTGTTAATGGCCATATTCCCAATGCCCAGAAGAGCGCCTGGCATGTTTTAGATGCTTCAGAAATATTTGCTAGATGAAGAGAGGGAGTGACTGCCACCTCAGGATAGCAGTCACGGGGGAGGGGGCTGTTTTTACTGGCCCAAGGTTCTGGGGTAGAACCTTGGGCCTATGGAGTCCCAGGACTAGATTTAGGATCACTGTGCTGTAGCTGCCACAGGTGGCGTTGGGCAGGCCTACCTGCAGGGGAAGATTGGGGACTGGGCGTGTAATGTGAGGGTTGCTGGATTACCTGTGCTAAGAGTAATTGCAATTGCCACTGCTCTTTCACTTTTCAGGTGAAATGCAGCCAAGTGGTTGTATTATTCTTGAACATTTCCCCTGTTTTCTTAATCTATGCCTTTGCTTATGCTGTTTTCTCTACCTGGAGTTTCTAGTCTGTCTATGCCTATTGTAAACCTATGATCCTTTAAGATCAAGATCAAAATCTACCTTGTGCCATGAAGCAATTTCCAGATGCCTTGACCCTTCTATTGCACCTATGTGTGTGATCATGTACAACCCAATCTCTTGCATTAAGTTCAGTACCTGTGTACAAAGTGGTTACTATATGCCAGGTAGAAATGCTGGATACTGGTTTACAAAGAAAATTGGGATATAATAGGATCTGTCTTCAAGGATTTTCATTCTGTCATAGACAAGAGGCTAAAATAGAACATAATAAATATATAAATAGGACATCCTAATAAAGTGATGAGCAAAGGGCTGATGGGAACACTAAGAAAGACGTGAACTACCACCCAGAAGAACTGGTGAATGCTTATGGAAAAGAAGACATTTGGATTGGGTTTTGAGCAGTGAATAGGAGTTCACATGGTGGACAGGGGTGGAAGAGCTTTCCAAGCAGAGGGAACTTGGTGTATGTGCATAGGCCTGAGGCCTAGGAGTGTTTAGGGAAACATAATTGTGTTTGGAGCTCACTGTGAGAGATGGGGCAGGCTAGGGAAGGTTCCACGGTAAAGGGCTGGCAGGCTGAGCTGAGAACAGTGGCAGAGGTGAGGAAGGACAGAAAGACTTTCATTACTTTTTGAGAGAAGGAGTCTGTCTTTATTGGATCTGTGTTTCAGAGCACTCTAATAGCAGAATGATAGCAGGTCAAGAACAGAGGCAGAGACCCAGTTTAGGAGGCTGCTGAAATCTTCCAGGACAGGAGATATGGGCCTTTATCAGGTTAGCAGAGTAGAGAAGGAAAAATGGATTCCAGAAACTATTTACTGTTAGTATAGTATCAGAGATTTTAGTTCCTACTCTTGTCCTTCTAATTATTTGCCAGCTCGTTAGTCTTGGCCGGAAAAAAAAATGTTTTATAGACACCAAAGCTTGTGGTCAGTAGAAGCAGCAAGCTACCAGCCAGCTCCTGCCTTATACACATAGGCTGGGGCCTTGATCTGATCCCTCATTGTACAGACAAGGAAACTGAGGCCCAGAGAAAGGGACAGACTTGGTCAATCACACCCTTGTTAGCTGAGCTGGAGTTGGGCATAGCCCTTACTCCCAGGCCAATCTTGTTCCCCAGTGTTTTTCATTCTCTGTTTCTGCTGCACCTGACACATTCCTTCCTCACCCCACCGCTACCCCCAGGGGCTTTGCTTTGGAGAATCTGTAGAGGGAATATAACTTGAGATTACTGTATCTCAGGCTTGAACCTTGTGCTTCGCACTTTGAAAACTGTGATTGAGGTGGTTCAGTTTGAGTGTGTGTGTGGTTGGAGGATTTATCTTTGCCACTGCCATGAGTGCCTGCCACTGATACTTGTCTGCAAGCACTGAGCTATGGCTCCATGCTAACTCCAAGGTTCCCTGCTTGTGACAGCTGCCTGCCCCCGCTCCCCGTGGTTCTCCTTTTATGTTTATTTATTTTTGCTTGCCTAAGGGTTTTGGGCTGACAGTCTTAGATCCATTACAAGGTAGCTCTTCTTTCTTAATTCTTTCCCTCTTAAACCTGCCCATCACAACCCATCTCACAGAACCCGTTAGTATTTCATGGCCTTCATAGCACTCTTAATGTGACAAATGCATTTGACAGTCTTTTTTATTACTTGGTTCCCAATTGCAATCCAAGAGATGGGTTGGCAAGATCAGTCTTGTCTGGCAGATAGTGGGCAACAGTTGGGGGTGAAGAAACCTTCCCACTGGGGCAGAGGGCCTAAGGGGCAGAGTGGGAATTTGACTCTTATCTCCAAAATTCCTGTCCAGCTTCTTTTGCAAGTGAGCATAATGGATGTGAATGTCCTTAGCAAGACCTTTACACAGGTGAGAAACTGTTATTATTATTGCATTAGTACTAATGAGTAGCATTAGCTGCCTGTGTCTGAGGCTTTGGAAGGCAAGATTGAAAATCAGATTTGGGACTGTGGAGCCGGAGGATCTGGGCTTCCCGGTGCTGTAGCACTTTGGCAGTACCAGTGGCTTTTGCTGTAGGGAAAACAAAGACCTGTATTGGGCCACCCACAAGCCCTGTGATCTTAAGCAAGTTCCGGAACATCCCTGAGTCTCAATTACCTTTAAGTAGAGATCATATGATATATCACAACGCATTTATGAGAACCAGGGGAATTTCTGTGACAGTGATTTGTAAACGGTTGTGTCGTATGTACGTGTGGCCAATTCTGGTGCCCGGCAGGGTGTCTGGCACACTGTAATGGTGCCTTACTCTATCGGTGGGGTTGGTGGGGTTTAGACCCAGATAACTCCTAGTTTAAGTCCTAGCTGTGCTGTGTAATAGAAGGTGCTCCCCTGGCGTGGTGACAGGCACTGTTTGGTTTCCTGGCTTACTCATTTTTAGACCTCTTATTAATGAAGGCACCACTGTTGAGCATAGTGCGCTCCATGAAGTGGGGTGAGTGCTGCAGATGTTCATAGGCATTTCCAGGCTACGCGGAGAGGAGGTCTGTCACCAGCGAATGGCTCTGCATTGTCCCTTCTTCCACCGCCACCATCCCCTTCTCCTTTGGATTTTGTTTGTAGTATGTTTGCATCTTTTAGCCCTGTAGGGTTTGCTGCTCTGAAGTAATTGCTTATGTTGTGACCTCACATCAGGGCGAGAGGGCTCCCTCTGGTTCATATAGAAAGCTGGTGTCAAGGGTGGAGCCAGGTTTTCCTTGTAAACCTGTGCGAACCTTTCACGGGCAGGTAAGCACAAGGGTCGGGACACTGACTTAAAGAAGTGTGCTTTGGCCTCCCTCCACGTGGTGTGCACGCTTTTCCTGTATACCCTTATCAGTGTTCCTTATTCCTCGGGCCATCACCCAACAGTTCAGCTGCCACCTTGCAGGGGATGTCAGGAGGCAGAGCTGTGGACATATGTACTGTGAGTTTTTTTGGCGTTTTTAGAGGACATTTTTGCATGTCAAGGGATCCATGCCCTTGAAGTTAGCCTCAGTATCCTCCTCTGTAGAAATGGCCGTAGCGACGGTACCTGCTTCCCAGGCAGAGTGACCCTACTTCCTGGTTACTCAGGACATCTCCATGTTATGCCGATGTCCCAGTAGTATTAATAATGTCCCCTTTTACCTTCAGAGGTATTCTGATTCAGAAGATAAATTACAGGGTCACTCTACTTATCAGTCAGTGTCGAGCGAGGCAGTATAAGCCATGTGCGTAAGGCCAGGCCTGAGGTAAAGACTCAACAAACATCTGCTGTTCTTGTTAGAGCAGGTGCTCAAGAATTGTCTGTGGAATGAACTACCTTTATAAAAGTAAAGTTTAAGGACATTTGAAGGGGATGTCAAGATTGTAGGCACTTGGTGTTTATTGAGGTTGGTAAAAGCATGTTCATATTTATCTGCCATACAGGAAGTGCATGAGAGAGGTACAAATGAAAGACTCACGGGTGTGAGTCTGCTGGAGCTCGGACGGGGCTTCTTGGAAGTGCTGGGCCCTGGGTTAAACACTGCAACCGCCCGCAGGATGAGGACCTGTGGCCTGAAGGTGAAATGTGGCCTTTTGACTGAATCCAAATTTTACAGAACCAATCCTTTTATTAAAAAGGGTGCAGCAGAAAAAGAGGAAGCTTTTCTTGCTTCCTTTTGTGCTTCAAAACGAACAATCTTGAAATCAGGAGGCCACAGGTTCCCCGCCCCTGGCAGGCAGCCAAAATTGCTCTGGCTAATGATAGTTAAGAAATAAGATTGAGTCTCTGCGTGTGTACTTCCGCTGGGTTCCTGAATCTATTATTTTATATCCAGTGGCTCATCTCTAGTTGTAACTGTGGAAGGCCAATGCTGTACTAAATTCTGTGCCAAGAGGTCACTAGAGTGACCTGCACTTGCACTTCCTAAGGAATTTCCACTGAAGATGGTTCTTATTTAGTTCCCAGGAAGAAAACAACTTGGTTGGCACCTGGAGCTTCTGTCTTGTTGGGTATGAGAACTAACCATTTTCAGGAACTGCAGTAAGGAGTTGCCACGCAGAGGGTGGGGCATGCCCTGACTCATGGGGAAGGCAACTCTGTAGTGATCGAGCAGGTACATGACACCTTTTCTTAGAACGAGGTAAAAGGTAGGTCAGTGTTCCAGTAGCCAGTCATTTCCACCCTGAAAGTCTCTCTTCTTGGCCGTATGCTAGCAGCCTCACTTGGAGAATATTAGGGTCCCAGTAGTGACAGCTGGACAAGACCCTAAATATACTTTTGTCCATCAGTATGACACATTTAGGTATTTATTTGTGTGATACCCTGTGTCAGGTGCACCTGTGAATGAATCAGTGAAAGTAGTGTCTGGGTTTTGGGGATGGAAACATGAATGCAGTGTGATCCCTGCCTCCAGGAGGTCACATAAATAATCAAGTCGGTATGTACAAGTATGTGCAAAAAATATCCAATGGCTTTGATTGGATGGAGACTAACTCTAGGCACCTGGAGAAATTTCCCAGATGAAGAGATTGCCATTGATTGGGCATGGAAGGATGAGTGGGAATTGGTGGGCTAGAGGAGGAGAGCATGTTTAAGTGGAGGAAATAGCGTGGAGGTGAGGACGCGCGTGGTGCCCTGGAAATTGGAGTTATGGGGGTGACGGCATAGCAGCGAGGCTGTGGAGATAAGGGCAAGAGGTGGCCTGAGGCCTAGATTGAGAAAGACCTTGATCACTGTGTTGAGGAGTTGAGACTACACTCTGGAAGGAACGTCAGGTAGGGCGGTGAGGTGATTGGATCTGTGCTTTGGGAAAATAATTAGTTAAGGGGTGCTGGACAGATTGAAGGGGAGGGTTCTAGAGATAGCAAGAGGCACGACAATAACCCAGGCAAAGGGTAAAACAGAACCGAATTAGGATTGAGGCCATGAATGGGAGAGATGATTCACAGGCAGAAAAGTTGCCTAACCTTCTCATTTTACGTAAGAGGAAACTCAGGCCCTGAGAAGGTGACATAAGCAAGTCGTAGCCTTGGTCCCAGCATAACCCTGAAGTAAGCCTGTCCTCTGTCCAGTGTCTTAGAAGGGTGACAGAATGAATGCACGGTTTTTGAGAGAACTGTTTGTCAAGGAAGATCTCCACTCTTTTTATCTCCTAAGGATTCCATGAAACCTCTTAATTCTGAATGAGGTGGGGTTGGCTTTTTCCGGAGTTACCAAGTCTCTCATCACGGGTGATATTCAAGCAGCGGCTGACTGGAGTGGCACAGTGGAAATCCAGGCATTGGTCGAAGGCTTAAGTAGAAGGTCTTTGAGGCCTGTCAACCCCGACCTTTTTCCTTTTTTCTTTTTTTTAAATTCCTGGGAATAGATACTTGTAACAGTCTTATCTGGGAGTCTGCTACCTGGGAGTCTGTTATCCATTTGGCTCCTGAGGATCATTTTAGCCAAATTAGACAAAAGGCAGAGAGAGTTTGTGCTCTAAGCACAGTGAGCTGTAGTTCATTTAAGGTAGTGGTGGGATAACCGTTCTGGTGTTAATAAATGATCACCCACTCACCGGGCAGATCTTTGTGGCCTGGGCCAGTTTGCGTGATCCTAATCAAAATGGAATCCTGCTGCCTGTTGCCATTTTTATAGGGCTTTACAGTTAGCCATGTGTTTTCCTACAAATTACAGGTAAATTATCTCAATAGTCCTGCGAGTAGCTATTATTATTATCCAGGTTTGACAGGAACTTGAGGCTGGGAAAGGTTAAATGGCTTGCCCAGGGCTGAAGCTATTTGGATGTTGAGCCAGGACTTGAGTTGTTCTGTTCCTCCCTGTGCACCTCTCTGTGGCAGGCTCTGGCTTTCGTTCATATTCACATCCCCAGCATCACTGCAAATCCTGATTTGTGATAAGAATTTAATAAATGTTTGCTGAACGAATATATGAATGAATTAATAATATAAATGAAGCAATAAATGACAACTTGAGTTTTAAGAATATCTTAAGTATTAGAAAACCTAACTGAGCACCTCCTTGGTACTTGGACTTTCCCTTACAGTGGTTACCATTTTGTCCCTTGTATTCTGTGGTTATCTCTGAGGGATATAGTAGAAACTGCTTGGGTGGTTCGGCTGTTTGGATTCAAACCATGAAGCCAGAAGGTTTGGATTCAAATCATGGCTCTGCCACTTGTTAGCCACACAACCTTGTACTGGCTACTTAGCCTCTCTAAACCTCCAATTCCTCACCTGTAATAGGGGCTGATGGTGTATTTCATGTTACATGATTGTGGAAGGAATTCTATGGTCAATGCAGTAAAGCCCTAAAGCCTGCTGTATAGTGCCACTGAAAAATGTTATTAATATCTCTGCTTTCTTTGTTGAGTTCTCTGTCAACCCATCAGCTGGTAAGGCAACCAAGGTCTTTTCCCTTTTATTTCCCCACAGAGTACGACTCATAGTAGACATAAATGTTTATGGACAGGCTAAATAAGTTTTAAGTTTTTTCAAAGGAGAATTATAGACACAAAAATCCCGAATATTTCTATTACTTTTCATATCTGTTGCCATTCAGCCTCCAGAAAGACTGCTGATTTGCAGAGTTATTAGCAGTGTATGAATCTACTTGTTTCTCTGTATCTTCACCAGAATTTAATTTTATAAATTGCTTTTATCTTTGCTAAATTAATAGCAAGAAATAATATTTCATTATTGCTTTAATTTGCATTTCCTTAAGTACTAAAATAATTTTTCAAGTAGCAGTTTTGTGTTTGTGTTTCTCCTCATATGAATTATCAAATAATAATATTTAAAAATGGTTTGGCTGGAGAAGCTTGATATAAAAGGACTAAAAATGTTTAGTGTTTTGAGTTGTTTAAACTTTATGCATTCATCCATTCATTCAGTCATGTTTACTGAGCACGCGCTATGGTGAGACACTGTTCTGGGGTCTGCATATGCTACAGAGAAAAAAAAAATGAATGAAGTCAGTGATCTCCAATTTAACTTCCTTACTTAACATGTGTGGTAGCTGAGGCCCAGAAAAGTGAGGTTAATTACCTAGGGTCACACAGCTTGTTCAGTTGCAGAGCCAACCATATGTTTGAACGGTAATGATTTCAAATGTTTGTATCTGTAGCCTTTTAAACTGTGGAGACATCCTGGAAATTTCAGTGTTGTGATGTTAAACATCTCTAAACTGTATCTACATTGAAAAAGCAAAGTCCTGACTTTTGGTTTAGAAAATATGGTCACCTCCTTCTTCAGTTTTTTTTTTTTTAACGTAGTTCCTTCCTAGACTTCTCTAGTGCTTAAATTTATATGCATTCTTAAATGAATAAACTTAATTTTAAAACAGGACCAGAAAACAAAAGAACCCCAACCCAAGCAGTTTGGACAAACTGTGAACCTTTTCCAACATGTTTTTGTTAAACGAGAAGGTCTGATGACATATTTCCCTATCAAATAAAATAGACAATTTAGATTTAATAAGGCAGTTATCTTCAGGTAATAAAATTTCAACTAACTTGCCATAACTATCTTGTTTAAAGTCAATTAAGAGCCTCATATTCTTCACTTACTGGGTAAAATTTAATAGAACTTCAGTTTAGCATTTATTGCTTATTTAATTCAAAATTAAGTTAATCACCACAGTTGGTAACAACCACTGAGTATTTAATTAACATTCAGCAAACTATCTTATTAAGTCTAAATTAGGTACAGACAGGTCTTGTTTATACCCATTAGTTTGCAAACATCATTTCCCCCACCCCTCACCCCAAAGGGCCTTTGGTTTCCCATGGTTTCCCTTTTCTGATTTGTCATCTTCATTTTTTTCTGGTTGAGACCCAGCTCGGGCTAAGGAGGAAGAGATGAGACTGGAGTCTATCATGTTATGGAAGCTTTTGGCTTGGGGTATAGCTGAGAAACTTTTTCATTCCTTTCCATTCTATTGTATTCCATTTTCCAAGAATTATCGAGCACATTCTCTGTGTGAGGCATTCTTTTAAATCCTGAGGAAGATAGAGAAGAGGTCATCTTGACATTTTTGGTTTTATTTTCTCATCCTAGAAAGGAGATGATTGGGCTCATCCACGGAGCACATACTTATTGGCCTGCAGTGTGTAAGGCACTTTGCTGGGTGGCAGAGGTATGTGATGATTCATACACGGCCCCAGCTCTTGCGGAGGACGCGCTGTCCAGTGTGAGAGCTGCAAGGTGCTGCTGTAGGAGCAGCAAGGTCCCTTAGAATGCTGTGATTCTGTGAAACGGTGTTTCCCAAAGTGCTTAGGCTGCTCTATGAGAAAAGGGTCTTCCTGTAACCCAGTAAGTTTGGAAAGTCCAAGTTAAACAAAATTAAATGAGTATCTTTATCATGGGGTTTGCTGGGTCATTAGTAAACTAATGCACATGTAACTTCTCAGGATGTTTGTTTCCCAGAGTTATTTAATCATAGAATCCCTGTACCCCTCTCTCCCTTTTTTCCCCAGAGTATTTCTTGGGCTTAGTGATTCAATATGCTTTGGGGAGAGCTGCTGTGGGCCACGCATCCTGCCCACCAGCCTCTCACAGCCCAGGAAGGGCACCCAGACGTTCACCCTGTAGTAACTATGACACAGGACGGAATTCTACTTTGTTTGAATGGTGTGCAGATAAAGTGGGTGATTTCAGACATAGGGACTCTTGGCTGGGGTGGAGGATATGAAATCAGGGTAGGCTTTTCTCCTAGAGGAGAGCTGGGCTTTGTGGGAGATAGGCTTTGTGTAAGCAGAGTCTTGGAGGGTCGCCAAAGAGTCATTGGGAACAGAACAACTATGAAATTCTGACATGACTGATTTGATGGAGACACTCTAACACAGTGACATAACTTAGACCAATTTTCGTTATAGCCTGAAATCTGGGGAGGTAAGAGGCAGCGGACTTTTTGATGCAGAGCTCTCTGCTTTGGGCTTTGTTCCAGCTGAACGGCTGCAGAACTGATGGTTGATTCACTTCTGTAAGGCATTCTGACGCTTTGTCTGGAGCAGAGCCTCTGCCTCGTGAATCACAGTCTCTTTGAAGAGCTAGTCTCTGCTCCTCCATGGACAGCTTCTTCCAGCAAGTGTAGTTTCCATTCACCCTGTCACATACCACTTCCTCCACCTTTCCTTGCCCCCTAGCTTCCCCTATTCTGGCGAATCACCTGCGTCTTCGTTTCTCATTCTTGTTCATCTGTATAAGGCAAGCTACCCTTTTAAATTCTTCCGGAAAAGATGTCTACTTCATTTAAAATAACACTACTAGTTTTCTCCAGTAGCAGCCAGCTGGGTCCATGCTGGATGAGATGAAGGTTAATCTTCAAATCTGTCTCACCATATCATGGGAGGTTCGACCTCAGGCCGTGTTCTTTCAGAGCCTCTTGGCAACACCTGCATGTTTCATATCTGTCTAGATAGGAGCACAGGCAAAGGAATGGGAGATCTGGGTTCTATTTCTGATTCCATTTTGGACCCCAGTTTGCCTGTGTCTGAGCCTCGGTTTTTCCATCTTTGAATGCTGAAGTTAGGCTAGGTATACTCTTAGGGTCCCTTCAACTAGAAAACATTAAGTTTTAATATACCCTGAGCCAACACAACTGAAAGTCAACCTGGAATGTTTGATCAGGCATGTATTTTTGAGCCTGAAATTGTGAGAAAACATCTGCAAAGAGCATGGTTCATGCCCACACATAGTAGGCATTCCGTGAATATTGGTTCTCCTACACCCTGACTGCTTCTGGATTCATTTTCTTTCTGTTGACTGTTGCTGTTTAGTCACATTTTCTTCTGTGCCAGCCAAGCTTATCTCTTTTCAGTCTATGCTTTCACTGCTGTAAGTTTTCTTTCCTCCTTCCCCAGCTGGATAGCTTCCTCTCCCCTCATCCCTTTCTCCTTTCTTGCTCTGCCAGTGGATGGTGTCCACTCCAGAACCTTCTAAAGACAAAAGGCTACAGTGGAGGGGCAGATCAGGGGGTGGCGGTTTTGGCTAGCTGCAAATCTTTCCAAGAGACTGTTCTTTAGGACCATTTCTTTATTGAATAAGTATTGTTGTTCAGTGAATGAGACCAAGGAGTCCTCAAGGATTCCATAGTGGAGGTGAGAAGCTTATGGAGGAACCTTCCTATTGACACCTGGTGGAAACCAGTTGATGAGGTAAATCATAAATTGGAGAGGAGGGGTTTTTGCTTTCTAGGACTTGGCACTGCACTGTTAAGTTCTCGGCATGGATTCTTCAGTATCTAGGAAAACCAGTCATGTGGAAAGCTTAACCTTGTTTCGCAGACCTTGAAGGAGGCAGCCTGCATGTTTCATTTCACTCTCCACCCTAACTGACACTTCAGGGATGAAAATGTCAGCAGGCAGCCAACAAGTGGCCAACTAGAGCCACATGACGTGGCTGGTGGTGCAGCTGTTCAAGAATGATGTGCCAGAGAGGGCAGAGCTCAGTTAGGACAAGCCTAAGGATGTCATTCAGAAGTCGAGAGGCTATGGCTAATGTCAGTGAAGTTTGATTGTGGTGCAATAGAGATTTTTAGAAGTTAGGAACTTGCTCTGAGAGTTCTTTTGTTTCCTCTTCTTTGTATTAAATATAGTACTCCCCGTTCAGTCTTTGTGTTTAGTCCTTTGGATATTCCTAGTTAGATAGGCCTACTTGAAAATCCCAGAAATATTTTGAAAGCCTTGGTCTAAATATGCAGTACTTAAGAGCATGAGCTCTGGAGCGCCACCGCCACGATGTGTATCCAGGCCCTGCCGTTAATACCTTGGCTTGTTACTCAGTCTTTTCAGGCCTCTGTTGGCTCTCCCATAAGAATAAGACAATCACGTGTCTCATTGTGAGGATTAAATGAGTTAATACATATGAAGCCCCTAGAACATAGCCTGGCACATGGTGTCCATTAAATACCAGTCACTGTTATGATGTGTCATCCTTACTGAGGCACGAATGGTGATTTGGAAAAGATAATAGAGATCAACTAGATGAGTGGGGTTTTTTTGGTTATTGTCATCTTTTTAAATAAACTTTTAATTTTGGAATAATTTTAGATTTATAGAAAGGTTGTAAAATTGTACAGAGAATTTCCACATTTCCCTCACCCAGTTGCCCTCATTTTTGACATCTTCCATTTTTATAGAACATTTGCCAAAATAAGAAACTGACACTGGTACATTCCTATGACCTAAACTCCCAGCTATTTGGATTTCACCAGTTTCCCACGAACTTCCTCTTTACGTTCAAGATCCAGCCCAGGGTACTACACTGCATTTAGTTGCTATATCTCCCTTGCTTAGAGTGGCTTTAAAACTTCATTTTTTTTTTTTTTTAATATTCAGAGAAGGACTCTTTATAGAAAGGCTGCTACAACCTGTGATGTCGAACAAGTAACCTGGGGCGGCTGTGGGAGGCGTGGAGCGGGACGGGACCCACATTTGAGGCCCTTTTTGCTTTTGCTCCCCGAAGGGGCTCTGGCGAGGCACGGCTTAAACATCACTACAGTCCAGTCTCCTTATTTTTAGGGGAGAGCACCGAGGTCCCCAAAAATGAAGTGACAATGCTAGGAGAAGCTGGAAGCCCAGAGAAGATCAAAGAAGAATCTTAAGATGCCTTGATCCTGTCCCTGTTGTCAAAAGAATCAGTGAGCAGCAGTCAGGAACTCCACCAAATCTGGATTTGGATCCAGACTCTTCCACTTTTCTTCTCAGTTTTTCTTATCTGTGAAGTGGGTTCAGTGATCAGTGGAACCTCACAGGACTTAACCCTCACAAAGGACCACAGTGGTACCTTGTGAAAGTTAAGTAAGCCAAGATGCTCACTTTTAGCACAGCCCTGAACATAGTAGGTTTTCAATAAATGTTTGAAAAAAGAAGCCTTGAAAATTAGGAAACTTTGTCCTTGGAACTTACTTCAAGAAGACTGGGATAAGGTGATGCAAAACAAAGAACAGTCGTTCCTAAGGAAATCTGTGACACTCAGGAGTAGAACCAGTGTTTGAGTATCTGATAAAGAGGATATACTGTCTGTTTTTATTCTTGGAGGCTTTTATCATACAATACTACATTATGTTACAGTCTGACTTTCCCACAAATTGGATCCCAAAACTTCTTACAGGAATTAAAAATATAAACTCGTGGGCAGCATGTGTTTTATAAATTACAGAAAACAGTAGTGTAAAGACACAGCACAGTGCGTGCAGTGAAGCCTGCGCCGGCTTTGATACCGGCGGAATGCACGATGAGGCAGCTGGGGGGGTGAGCTGGGAGGCTGGATGAGGCGCCAGGTGCACAGTTCTGGCCTCAGTGCCGGGGAAGGTGGGGGAGGGACGTCTTGGGGAGGCCGGGAGAAGGAGCTGAGCCCCAGAGAAGTAAGCCCTCTGAACATCTTCCCTATCCTGCTACTTATGGGGCCAACTGACTTTGGGAACCTCACTTCTGTTGCTTTCCTTCACTCTCGCTTTGCCACGGCACTTTCTCCGTCTAGATTACTCTTCCCTGCCATCATCACCTGTTTGAATCCCAACTGATCTTCAAGGTCCAGCATTTTAATGCCGCCTCTTCCAAGAAGTGAGCCTGGATTTCCGCCCATTCACCCTAAGCAGGAAATAATCATTTCCTCTTATGATCTCCATTGGTCTTTTATCTGTACTGCTTACATGGCACTGAACACTTTTTACCTTCTGTTGTAGTTATCAATATGTCTATCTTGTTTTGGACTTTTAACTTCTTTAGGACATTTACTCTTGCCTGGAATTTGGCAGATACACAGTAAGCATCCGTTGAATGGATATATGGATGGATGGGTGGATGGACAAGTTTGACATTGTCCACACTAGACTCGAACTTGGTTTCTTTGAAGTAGAATTTTAACTTGCTTATCTCTATGTCTCCCGGTACCTGCTCTGAGAAGGTGCCCATTCATTCATTCATTCTACAGTAGCATTTCAGGTACTATTTGATGGTTGCAGCAGTGAACAGTCCATTTGCTGATAGTCTGCACAGAGAAAGCTGTACTTTGTGGGATGTGTTTTTATACTTGTAAGGTCGATCTGGAATTTTTTTTTCTTTTGATACTCAAGGGCCAAGCAAGAAACGGTTTGTTTCATTTACAGGTATTTCTAGTACATGAAGCAAATGCTGTCTCATTTCTTTAGCTGCTTTTGCGCTAACAAGAGATCACTGGCTTAGAAAGGCCCCAATTTGTAAGACGATATGGCAGTTCCTTACTCGCTTGCCTCAGGGATAAACCCCCTTCGCAGTTTTTTTAAAAGAATAGTACCAGGATGCCACAATGCTAATGGCTGGGCTTCCTCATTCATGTTACTCCTTTTTTTTTTTTTTTTTTTTTTAAAAAATACAGTGACAGAATGCATACCACTGAGATGGTAAATGGAAAAAAGAGATGCAGTGGAGTATACTGTCTGTTTCTCGGGGCCTTTTGTATTAATCACAGGAGGAAGTGTCAGACATGACCAGATGAGAGAGCCAGCTGACTTAAGTTCATGCCAGATCAAACTCAGAGTGGCAAAATTGGGAGGAGTTTGATGATGTTGAACTGAGGAAGCATAAGGTTCTCAGAATGATGGAGCTGGGAGCATCACAGAGATCATCTAGTCTAGTGGTTCTCGAAGGAGCTTTAGAATCATTCTGGAGGGTTTGCTGGCTCCATCCTGGAGATTCTGAGGCTGTAGGTCAGGTGGGGCCCATGAATTTGCATTCTAAGAAGCTCACAGATGCTGCCAATAGTTCAACTGCTGGGATTTCTTTCTTTACTTTTTTATTTTTTAGAGATAGGGGAATGAGACCTGGAGATAGATGGAAAGGACTTGCTTAGGGTCACACAGCCTGTCATGTCAGCCGGAGTCAAAGCCAGGCACTCTGACTCGGGGACTGTTCCACATTGCCACTGGAGGTTGTCCTGAAACAGTATTATTTTTAGTTCTATTGAAGAGCAGTAGCTGGGTTTTTCCCAGCTTTGCTTGATCTGGTTACACATTTATTTTTCAGAGATTTCCATTTGGCTCTCTTCAACTAATTTTTTTTTAATTTAGTTAACCCACATTTATTGACTACTGCTGTGAGCTCAGAATTGCATTTAGACTAGAGGTGGCTTAGCACTGTGGTAGTCTAAAAGCATGGGCTTCAAATAGTGAGAACCTGAGTAGTTACTTTCATTTTTTTTTTTATCTGAACACAAAAGACAATCACACTTCCTAGGGCTGAAGGAAGGCACCTCAGTGCACATGCCATCTATAATCATTACTAAAGAGAATAAAATGCGGTCCCCCCTCTCATGCACTAAAGGCTCCTTGAGCAATGTGATAGAGAGAGACAGCTGGGATTTAGTGGAACAAATTCAAGGCTTGGAATCAGGAGAGCTGGGCTCAGTACCTAGTTTTGCCATGTCTTAGCTGTGTGGTATTGGACAAGTCACCTGCCCTCTCTGAGCTGTAATTTGAAGTGGGTAGACTTTGCTCAGGCAATAGGAGAGCATTAGTGAACAAGAGGAAGGATGGAAATTGGGAAGAGGTAGAAATCTGCTTACCAGGTGCCAAGTTTTGGGCTGCCGGGTAATTAATCTGACTTAGGAGAAGGCCCAGTAGAAAGAGCTGAGCAGCCCAAGGCTGGGTGTCTGAAGGGGCAGCAGGCCAGGGAGTGGTCCAGTGATGGCTGAGTGGGTGGGCCAGCCCAGAGAGGGACTGGGAGGAAAGGCTTGTTACTGTGAGGTGGATACCAGCCTTGGAGCAGGGCTGGGGAATCTGGCCAGGGTGATGATATCTGTCTTGGACTGGGGCTGAGGCACATTTGTGGTTCTGGTCCCTAGACCAGCACAGGAGGGTGGCAGACAGTATTGTGATTTGAATCCAGGATTGACCTTGGCACCTTGACTTCTGGGTTTATTTAGCAGCAAAGAGATAGGATTAGAAAGGTACTGGATATGATTGCTATAGTCTTTCATGATTGGTTTAGGAGCTGGGAGAGGCCTGGCTAGAAGTTGGGGGTCCCAGGGAAAACGAAGATACGGTCCCATGAACTTCAGTGATGATGGTGAGTATATGCATGTTATTTTGTCTGGGTTAAGAATTAGAGTCCTTGTCTTTGGGAAGGCATGTCATGGCTACGAAACACCGGAGGAATGCACAGTGTCCACATTATCGGAAGCAGCGAAGAGCTGGGGAGGAATGAGGGATGGAGAGATGGTGCTGCCTGGAGGACTGTGGGAAGGTCATCCTGGGGGAGGTCTCTGACGGCTGCCGTGTGAGGTGGGACAGGGATGCTGGGGGGATGTGACTGTGCGCAGGTGTGTCATGTTTTTAAGAGCCCTGGCTGATACAGTGCATGCTCTTTCCCTTTCCTGTCCATAGAGCTTCTGGCAGGGGTGGACCTGGGTGCTCCAATGCAGCTGACGCTGCGGCACCCTCCTCGGTTTCCAAGTGCGGGAAGAGTGAGGCTCTCGGATAGGGTATCAGGGCTCCTAGGAGTTTTCACGCTCTCTGTCGCTTTATAGCCAGTCGGTGCGGGGTGAGCCCTCAGGGATTCAGCTCATTTTGCAGATGGGGAGAGTGAGGCAGCTGGAATTCTGTCCCCAGTGGAGGGCACCACACGCCCACAGGGAGGTGCCTCACCCACCGTGTCCTCGCGCTTGTCCCCCTTTCCCTCTGGCAGTCCCAGTTCCTCCTCATGCTGAGCCCGTTAGGCTGATGGCCCACGTTTCTCCATTTATCTCTTTTTTCCGTTGCCCAGGGACTGCTGTGAGCACCATGCGGTTGCTGGCTACCATTTGCTTTTTCTAGATCTGGGAATCTCCCTTTCTTCAGATCACAATGTTTGTCTTCTGCTCACTGCAGAAAACTGCTCTTCCCTGTTTGGAATTAAACCCGTAATAATCATTTGTCTCTATGGTTCTCTTATCTTTCTGTCAAACTGTTGCTTAGTCAAAGCGAGAACCTATCAAATGTTCTGCTTTTTGCAAAAGGAGAGTCACAGCCAACTGTGGAGCAGTGAAGGACACTTCTTGGCTCCTTATTTACTGTCTGCCATTCCAGGGACTGGGGACACAGAAGTGAACAAAGTCTCATTTGGGCCGTCTAGGTCTCTAGGAGGTTGTGGTCTACACAGGAAACAGACATGCAAACCAAGTTGGAGCTGCTGGTGTGTTATCTTAATACAGGTGTCTATGTATAGGGTGTGGAGGAGGTTTCCCAGCAGCAGGATGGTTGAGAGAGTCCACCAGCATTGCAGATTGGTGGCTCTGTGGACATGTAGACACATTAGGCCAGAGAGAGAGATTTGGAAGGGTTAATGTTAATGTAGGGCTTACATAACCTCAGTCCCCCTCATTCTTTATTCATCCTAGAAGTGTGCTGTCCCCCCAAGGTTTTTGAATTTGCCACCCCCGAAGGTACCGTGCATTGAATCTTTCAGGGTGGCTTTCTCTGTTGCCTCCTGCCTTCACAGCGGGGCTTCCCTGACTGGCTCATCCGCATGCCTCTGAGTGGCAGCCCTCTGTCACTGCTCTGCAGCCACCTCCCAGGCTCCGGCATCCAGCTTTCTGGTTGGTTTCCTGCTGCAGTCCCATTGCCACCTGAGAGCTGTGTGGGGGGGAGGCTGTCTGACGCTGTCCCCTTGGTTCCCTGTGACTCCAGCGTGCCACATCCGGGGCACACTTGTTTGCCCAGTATATTCTCTGCACTGCGTTCCCTCTCTTGCTCTCATATTTCCATTTAAAGCTCTCTGGAGAGGTCTGTCCCCTGCCAGCAGCATTCCTGCTGGTTTACTAGAACCCTATGTCTTATCCTGCCAGGAATGCAGCCTCCGAGTGGGCTTCAGCACGGCCTCTCTGCAGCCTCTCGTCTTCTCCAGGATTGTGCCCTCTGGCTGTGAGAAGTGACCCTCCTGGCCCTGTCTCACCTCAGAGTCAGTGACACCACCAGTTAGTTTTCAGCACGTTTCCACTGCCCCTGAATGAGCTTTCCTTCGTCTCCCTCCTCTTCCGCCTCATCTGCCTTGGGTCCATTTGACAATGACCCCTTGTTGTCCTTTGCTTGGCATCTGTACTTGCAAGCAACAGAGAGGGCTGTTGGTTGGATCTGCTTCTAGGAGGAAGTCAGAATTGCCTGTGTGTGATGCTTGGACAACAAGAATGTGTCAATTTGATTTACCAATTACTTTTATTTCCAAACACAAGTATATGCACGGCCTTGTTGGAAGAAAATTAAGGAGAACCATTCTGTGAGTGGAAATGAGTGGAAGACACTTAGTTATCCACTCTCTTCCTGCTCTGCCCTGCGCAGGCTTCTGCACTCCCTGACTCTGCTGTCATGAAGGGCATCTGGGAAAGCATTTCTCCCTCAGCTTCCCAGACGTCTCCTTCCCACTCAACGTCTCCTGTGGCCTGTGGGTAACATCCTTCGTGGTGCACACCTCGGCCTTGCCTTCGTTTCCGGGATTTTCTCTGCTGTTCCTGCCAGTTGTTCCCTGCGCTTTCAATACCTTGATTGCGTGACTGTCGTGCAGCCTGCGTGTCTCAGCACAGATGTCCCTGCTGGCCCGAGGGCCCTCCCTCTTCCTTCTGTCTGGTGAACGCCTGTGTATTCCTCAACGTATAGCACAGATATCTCCTCCTTTCTGAACCTCCTCTTATTCCCTCAGGAATAATTAAAAGCAAAACAAACCCAAATTTTATTATTTGTGGCATTTTTCTGTTATGAGTAATATATGCTTATAATAAAAAATTTCAAAAATACAGAACCGTATGAAGAAGAAAATGAGAACCAGTCGTAAGTCCACTATTTAGACACAAACATTGTTCTTAATATTCTTTCTTTAGTAGTTCCTTTTGGTATTTTTTCTGCATTTGCATTTTGCTCACTTGAAATCTTACTGTATAAACAGTTTTATGTCTTGCCATTTTATCAAACAGTAGAACACAAGCAGCTTCTCGTGGCATTAGGAATTCTTCATATATATAATTTTTAATGGCTGCATATTTTTCATCTTAAGAATATAACATAATTCTAATTTTTCATCATTGTAAATAGCACTGTGATGAACATCCTTTTTATAAAATTCTTTATCTGCACCTCTGATTATTTTCTAAGATAGATTATTAGGGTGTAAAATTGCTTGCATAAAGGACAAGAACTTTTCTCACCCTTAATTTCAAAAATAATATGCGGTCACTGGAGAAAGTTAGGAACACATGAGAAAGCACGAAGAAGAAAATAGAGATCACCTGTAGCCACTTGCAAGGACCAATGTGAAATTTAATGTATAATTGTATCTGTGTATCTTCTCTGTCCTTCTACCCCAGCGGTTGTTAAACATTTTCCATAAATGACCAGATAGTAAATACTGTAGGCTTTGCAGGCTGCACATGATCTCTGTCACCACTACTACTATTTCTTATTCTTTTCCTTCTTCTTTTCCTTCCCTTCCCCAACCTTCCTCCTCCTCCTCCCCCTCCTCCTCCTTATTTGTCAAGATTCTTTTAGCAGTATAAATATTATTCCTGGCTGGTAGGGTTGTACAAATACAATTTTCCAACCTGATCCTAGCCTCAAAAGTGGGGCGATTCTATACATACTATTTTATAATTCGTAATTGTTCTCTTGTGCAACTTAACTACATCATTGTTCCTCAAGGTTTTCTGTTTTATGCTGCCCAAATACAATTAATGGCTTCCTCCTGGGATGCCCACGGCACATTGGCCATGTCTCTGATATAGAATTTAAAGCACGTTTTATTGTGAGTAATTGCTGAGATGTCTCTTTTTCATGTCTTACTCATCTCTGCCTTTCCAGCTTCAGCACATTTCCTGAATGGTACTAAGTAGATGCTCAGCAAATTCGTGTGGCAAGGTTGCCTTAGGCTGCAGGTTTACCCCTTGTGTTCAGAATGCCTGTGTTCAGAACCCTGCTACTCAGGTGTGTTTGTTGGGCCAGCAGCATCAGTATCACTTAGGACTTGTTAAAATTGCAGAATCTCAGCCCCACCCCAGAATCTGCATCTTAGCACATTCCTAAAGTGTATTGTATGCACATGTAAGTTGGAGAAGCATCACTGTAGAGGTCACCTCTGCTTTATTTGTCATATACTTATTTACAGGCATCCTGACCTCATTCTTTCCATTGATAGGCACCCCCTGTGAATGGACTGTGGTAGTCACTAACTCAGGAGTCAGCCTGTTGACCAACGGTTTGTTTCACGTGTGGCACCAGCTGCCATCTTGCCTAGTGAAACCTGTGTGGCTGCTGTTGCTTCTGGCTGGGGGTGGATGGAATAGTGGAAGGGGCACGCATTTAATTAGTACCTGCTGTGTGCAAGGCCCTGTGCCAAGCTCTTTACATATGTTCTTCCAAGGGTGAGGCATGATCGTCTTGGTTGAAGGAGATGAAGGGAGCTTTCACTCCAGTAATTCTTAACCAGCTAAAGAATTTAAAAAACATTACATGCTCAGCCCCCAAACTGGTCCTGAGTAAGAGTCTCTGAGAAGTAAGCCTGGGTCATAAGTACTTAGAAAGAATTCCCTCCGTGTTTTCTGTTGGGCATCGCTGGTTAAAGAACCAATTGGTGTAGGCCAGTATCCTATTGTACAGATGAGGAAAGTCAGGCCCAAAGAGGTCAGCGAGCCTCCCCAGGTCACTTAGATTTTAATAGCACAGCGAGCACCAGATCTTGTGCCATCTGCCCGATGACACACTTCATAGCCCCTGAGCTGCTTGCTAGCCTATGGTTTTGGGCTGGGAGTAGGGCCACGTGAAGAGGTGGAACCCTTCAGAACTCTGAACCTGACATACCACAGTGCTGTGAGTGACTTGGCAGCCCGGGGTGCAGAAAGTGGACACCGAGTCATGGTGTATCCTTCCTTTTCCCTCTCCACCTTTGCCCTCCTTCCTGGTGCCTGTTTTTGGGGCTTTGATTGGAGAGTCTTGAGTAATGCTGGCAGCTCCAAGTGGACTGGTGTCCTCCTCCCCTTTTCCAGAGTTGTGGACATTACCCTTAAAGGCAGGATCAGAAGAAGCTATGTTCTTGCTATTTTTTCACTGTCCACACCTCAGTATCAGGAATTTTAATGGGAACCCCATCAACCTCTTGCTTGTGGTTGTGCCCAGCCAGCAGCAAACAGAACGGGACATTGGCTGAGGCTTTGCAAAGACATCCTATGAAAGGCTTATAGACGTCATATAGAAGCCAAGGGTGTGATTGGCACTCTGATTACGTGGAAAACCGGAATGGAAAACAGGAATAGAACTAATTACCATGATAGCTGCCATTTATCGAGTGCTCACTGTGCCGGGCACTCTGCCTGCATCGTTTCCTGTAATCCTGTACCAGTCATGAGGGAGGGGGCTGGGGAGGTTTGCTGATTCTCCCCAAGTGGCAAGCTGAGATGTGGACCCAGTTGTGCTTGATTTCAAAGTCCATGACCTTAACTGTCGTGTACACTGCTTTTCCAGCTGGTTCTGTGCTCATCCCCTCTCACCGGCTACTCCTTGGGATTTAACCAAAAAGCCCATGGAGATGGCTTGAACTCAGTATGGAAGGACACATGGTAAGAGATGTAAAAAAAAAAAAAAAAAATGGAGTGGACAGCATCAAGTGGTGGGAGATTTCCGGTCCTTGGAGGTGTTCAGGTGGAGACTGTGGAACCGCTCTGTGGGAGACTGTCAGGTGGGAGATTTTGACTGGCTATTACAATTCCCCTGGGATTCCAGCTCATCAGGGATTCTAAGATGCTGTCAATCTGATTGGGTGATCCAGTCATAGAACAATGAAATGTATGTTGGGTAAAAATGTATAGGTGGGGCATTGGTGAGGTGCTGAAGTATTGATTCTGCACTGCCGACTTTCACCCCCGAGAGTCCTGCAGCTGTGGCTTCTGAGTGCCTGTCACGTGGCACGCACTGTTTGGCTCTGAGGGTGCCCCAGACGCAAGAACTTCCCCATAAGGGAGGGAGAACATGCTCTCATTGAAAGATAAACTAGGCCACGCACAGTGGCTCCTACCTGTAATCCTAGCATTCTGGGTGGCTGAGGATTGCTTGAGGTGATGAGTTCGAGACCAGCCTGAGCAAGAGCGAGACCCCGCCTCTGCTAAAAATAGGAAATTAGCCAGGCATCATGGTGCATGTCTGTAGTCCCGTCCCAGCTACTCGGGAGGCTGAGACAGGAGGATCGCTTCAGCCCAGGAGTTTGAGTTGCAGTGAGCTATCGTGATGCCACTGCACTCTAGCCTGGGAGACAGAGTGATACCCTGTCAAAAAAAAAAAAAAAAAGATAAACTATATGATGCCAGAGAGTGTGGGAAAAGGGGTTATGTGTGTCCTTGGGCGCTTACAAGAGGGATGAATTCAACAAGCAGAGAATTTTTTTTTTTACTATTGGACTTGAACTGGGCCTTGAAGGCTGTTTGGCTCTCCTCCAGGTTGTGGGAGGGTGGCCTTAAGTTACTGCATTGAGCTGTGTGGTGGGAAAAGCAGATCCGTGCCTAGAGTGAGGAGCCTTCAATGATAAGTGGTTGAAGAGTGAGTGTCCTGGGCTTCCTCCTAGCGCCAGTAGGCTCTGTCAGACCGTGTTTGCAGGGTGGCACCTTCTCTAATTCAATAAGCGTTTGCGATGGGGCCACTGTGGCTGGAGTGAGCAGAGCCGACCCCTGAGGGTGAGTAGGAGTTAGCCTGAGGAGAGGTGGGGCAGGGCTAACCGGGAAGAGGGACGCGTGTGCGTAGGTAAAGGTGAATGCAGTGTCACGGCCCAGGTTTTGAAAGGCTCTAGGGCTGAGATGGCGACAGCTCAGGTGTTGGAGGTTATGCAGGAGAGTTATTCAACACAAGCACAGGTGCCGTGTGACATTTTTGCACAGAGCAATGTTTGTGCATGGTCACTGGCCTGTCTTAGCTCTGTTTGCAGAGATGCCTGCCTTCCCACTCCTTTCGATGGCAGAGGGAGAAAGGGCCTGGGTCTCAGAGACAAAGAGGGCTGGTTTTGAATTCATGCTTGGTTACTTTACAGCTCTGTGACTTTTAGAAAGTTCTTTTTCCTCCCTGAGTTGCAGATTATTCATCTGTAAAACGCGGGGAAGATATTCTTACCCTGTAGGGCACGGGTTGCAGCAGTCTGTGCTGGCACATGGAAGGCACCCAGTAAATGTGAGACAGGAACATTAATCTTCTTTTTCCATCCTTATTCCATCCTCGGTGGATAACTTTCTTTTTTTCTTATATGCCCCACAGTTTGCTGGCTTTGTGTCTTTGCTCATGTAATTTCCACCTTCCAGAAAGCCACCTTTTCTTCCCAGGTTCAGATCATTTCCACTCATTCCAGTGAAGGCTCTGCACGGTTTCTGGGATGCCATCCCTGGGATCGCAGTGGGCAGTGGCCTCCCCTCTGTCCTTCTCTCGTGAGGTGGCCCATTTTCTCTCTAGCGCTGCGCCTTAGTTCTGTTTACACCCGTCTCGCCTGTCCGCTCCCCGCGGTCGGTCAGGTTCAGGTCTGATTCATCTCTACGGCACTGAGCACGATGCCTGGCAATAGTGGGTGCCCAGTAAATGGGTCTTACGTGACTGAGAAAAAAAAGAGGTATTCCCCTGGCTTTAGAAATCTGAGAGAAGAAAAGGTGGTTTAGAGATGGAGTGTGAGGCCTGTGGGTTCCTATTTCCGCATTCAGGGTGCAGGTTGGGATTGCCCGGAGCCACAGTTCCTTGAGACTTACCACCTCAGGCCTAAAGCTGCCTCCTTTAATTACCTCCTTTCCAGGGAAAAGGAGTCCTTGTTGTCTGCCCAGAAACTGCTAAATATAGCTCCAACCCCCGGGCCTCGGTGTGCTTCTGGGCCACAGCACTGCACAGTCTCAGCTGTCTGTTGATTTTGGGGTTTCCTCAGGGATTCTTTACATTTTCAGATTTTCATAAGGGATTGCTTTTTATTTTAAAGCCAGCAAAGAGACTTGAAGGGCATAGAGTGTTCAAAATTTTATAGGAGGGTGTTAGGAGAGAGTTAAAGAGCTTGGGGACAAAAGGGGAGAAGCGAAGTTCTGAAAAGAGGGCTGGGTGTCTTTAAAGGAGACCTCCTTATGTGTTTAGTGATCTGGAAGGAGTACCATTTTGTAATGGTTTTCCCCCAAAAGCCCCTTCACATTTGACTTTCGTGACCCCTCTGGGTCATGCTATTTGTAGTTATTCCTTTTTATTCCAGTTTATTCCTTTATTCCAGTTATTCCTTGAAATGTTTTCTCATTATTTTTTTAGTTTTAAAAAATGCTACAACACATGTTCATAGTAATAAAATAATACAGACATGTTTATGATAAAACAAGAATTTCTTACTCCAGTGCTTCCCAGCCCAGTTCCATTCCCAACAATCAACGACTTGTGACCATTTCTCATTTTTAATTCTAGTGGTTACTATCATATCTCTAAATAATAGGCTCCTATCTTTCTTTCTTGAGTTATTAGCTTTAGATGTAACTATTGACTTTCTTTTATGAGAGACAATGACTAGCTTATTTATTCCCTGTTGGTACTTCCCAGTCTCCTTCCTAATTTTCTTTTTAAATTTTTAATTAATTAAATTTTAGAGACAGGATCTTGCCCTGTCGCTCAGGCTGGAGTGCAGTGGCCCAGTCATAGCTCATTATAACCTCACAGTCCTGGGCTCAAGCAATCCTCCTGTTTCAGCCTCCCGAGTAGCTAGGACTGCAGGTGCATGCCACCATGCCTGGCTAGTTTTTCTTTTTTGTAGAGATGGGGTCTTACTGTGTTACCCCATAACACAGAGTTCAGGCTGTTCTCAAACTCTTGGTTCAAGCAATCTTCCCATCTTGGCCTCCCGACGTGCTGGGATTATAGACATTAGCCACGGCAACTGGCCTCCTTCCCAATTTTTGGCGGTTATATTACTACTTTTATTCTCTTTGTTGGTTTTCTTTATAAGTTTGTGTAGTATACATAAACCTCAACTTCTTGCAGTATCAACTTTTGACAGTTTCACTTCACCCACCATTTTGTAAGATGAAGACGTTAGAGTTTCCCTCCACCTTTCTGCTCCGCATTTACCCCTCAACGTGTAAGTCATGATTTAGGTTACCTTTAGAGTCTCCAGGATTTATAATGGATAAATGTATACATGCACATGCATGTACTTTTGTATCATAACTATAACTAAGTCTTCTGTACTCTGTGGTTTGATTGTAAAAGTTGAAAAAATAATAACATTTACATTGCGATTTCTAGGTAAATATTGCTCAATACAGGGCTAAGTCATGCGCTGTGGTTTCATTTCCTTTTCTGGGGTTCTGAGGTCACCACCTTTAAGCCACTCACAAGGGACTGAACTTTCCCTTAAGTATGAAAAATCTTTCTAATTTTTTTCCAGTTCAAAATCATTCCAGGTTTTTGTATGTTTTATTTTTACAATAAATAAATAATAAATAAACTTCTTGCTTATTATTAGTTTTTTTTTATTTACTCAGAGTTTGAGGTTATATTGTTTTTGTTGGGAGAAGAAAATTAGCATTTTCTACCATATCCCTTATGTCTTCTGTCTTTCTAATTGCTCTCTTGCCTGCTTTGAGTCTGTTCTGTTTCTTCTTCAAGTTCCATCAACTCTTTCTCTTATTTTAAACTAGTTTCTCCATATTTGGGCCATTTCTTATGAAGCCTTTTTTTTTTTTTCCTGGAGTTTCTGATTGCCTCTTTTATTTAAACCTCTATGTCTTTATCGTAGTTTTAGATATTTCCTGGCTTTTATGGAAGAGTCCTTCTGGCCTCCTGAGTCATATCATTAGCTGTTAGTCATTGTTACTATTCTTCAAAAGCAGATATATTATTAGAATATTATTTACCACTTTAAAAATACTAGGCAGTTTTGTTTGCTCTTTGTTTTTTATCTACTGAATATTCATAAACATTCCCAATTATTTTATAATTTCCATATATTTAATGGCCACTCTGTTATTTCCTTGAATGAATGTACTATGTTTTAAATTTAGCCATTTACATATTGTTGGATAGGAGTTATTTTCATTTATCTCCTGTTATAAATAATACTCTACATATAAAGCTTTTTTCATTAATTTAATGAGTTCTTAGTAGAGGAAAAAACTGGAAATCTTGTGTCATCATCTTTGAGGACATATTTTAATGACTACACTTGTGTTGGCTTTTAGTAGAGATCACCTGCCATTTCTTATTAAAGTTTCCTTTTCTTTTTTTTTTTGGAAAGGAGCAGTAGGAATTGAGAGAGAAATATCACCTCTAGATCAGCACATTTAGTTTTCTTGGCAGCTCTGTGATGTTATATTGTGACTTATTGCAAGCCTGGTATTGCCTCTAATCCACTGAGTATCACTCTCTTTAAAGGAGTGTTCTGGGGTCAGCCAGCACTCTATGACTTACGCCCATGATGCTCTTATCACCTAAAAACTTTATGTCATAATTTGTTGGCCACATTATTCAGCATGGTCATCTCCAACTGGATCACCACCTTTACTCACTGGAATTTTTTCTCAGTGACTTTTAGAAAAATCAGATTCATTCTTAAAAATCAAAGAGGTATTCCCATTGAGAATATTCTACAAGATCTACAACTCTTCTACACATGATCTATAAGAAAGGAATTTGAGGAATGTCAGGTTATTAGAATCAATGGACTGCTGTGGAGAGATCTGTAGTCAAGGGAGATATAAATTTTGATTTATTGAAAAGGCTATCATTATTTTATTGTCACTCTACCATATTTTCCTACTTTATAGTAGGAAAATGTACTTTATATGTCAGTCTGGCAACATTTACTCTATAGTTATTTATGAAACCTGTATGACTTAATTACACAAAAATGGGACTCTTATCTTTGAAAAGCTTAGCAATTAATTGAGGAACACTGATCACACACTAAAGGATATATATCCAGTTGGACTAAGGAGAAATCCTGAGCTTAATGACACACAGTGTCATTTTGGACAGCAGATGATAATATTATATTGGAGGTGATGATGAGACACATAGATCCAGAATATCACAGCTCAGAGAGAAGTGGTCCAGTAGTCCTATTGTAATTTGAGGAAAGGGGGGCCTGGATGGGAGGAGACTCACTCAAGGTCATATGCGTAGTGAATGGCAGCACCAAGTCTAGATGGCATACCTCCCTGCTTCTAGTCCATTGCTCTCTTCTGATACCATCGCTTATAATTTGAAATTTTTGCAATTTTATTTTTTGGTGTATAAACTGTACTTCAGGGGGATGGAAATTAGAGTAATTTTTATTCATATATAGAGAGGCAGAACATTTAGTAATGGAAAGAAAACATTTGCCTGGAATGGTATCAGGAAGAATTTAAATTCTGAGACATAAGCAGCAATTTCTCAGATGAGGGAAAGTGGTAGGCAGGCCAGGGCCCTATCTTAGAACGTAAGTGGGGCCATGTTGTTGTTTCTAATCTTTGGGGAATTTGGAGGTTTATTTTTTGCCTAAGACACCTCCATTCTCTAGAACACAAATTCCACATTTATAAAATAAGAGGGTTGGATCTGACAGGCTGGGCTTTGTAAACCCTTCTGGTCTGAGTTCCATGGCCCCATGATTCTGGGTTATGTCCCATGTTCAAGATTACTTGGGAAAAAAAGGACGTCACTGAATCAGTACTGGCATCACCTGCTTTGGTCTGGCTGGGAAGTAGGTCAGAGCTTGGCAGACATGAAAATGTATTTGGCTCCAGCTGTATGAGCCCTGCCAGGGACCCCTTTGTAGACACCTGCCTTAGGAAGGGTCTGCGGGAGGGGTTGAGGCTTGGTGGTGGAGAAGGGTGCATTTGTGGCCCTGGGTGCTGCAGGCAAGCAGGGGTGATCGATAGGAGGAGGAGCTGTTGGAGGTGGGCAATGAAGGATGCCTCCCTGGGCACTGGTAGAAAAAGGAAAAGCAGGCATGATTGAGTGCTTAGCTTGTGTGGAGCACTGGCTAATATTCTTGTACTCCTCCAAACTTGCTGAGAAGTAGGTGTCATTTCTTTGGATTTTAAGGATAAGATTGAGGCTTAGAGAGGTTTAGTTACTTGTCTGTGGTTAGGCTGCTGGTAGTTGAGGGAGGAGGGAGTCAATGCTGACTCCAAATCGCCTCTTCTTTTCGCAGTCACGCCATGCCGTGCTCTGCTCTAGCTGCTGGAACATAGCGTCGAGGGAGACAGGCAAAGTCCATGGCTTCATGCTGCCTGCAGTCGAGGAGGCAAGACAGACAATAAACACGTATTTCAGAGAGTGAGGGTGCTGCTAGCAGGAGAATGCGGTCGCATCAGGAGATAGGGAGTGACACGGTTGTACGTTGCCTTTACATCCCAGCCTCTAAGACCGTGCACTGCCATGTGCTGATCTGAGGAAGCCAAACAGCGCTAGGCTGAGGTTAGAGTTTAGCCTGGCTGTAATGTGGACCAACCGTGTGACTCGGGCAAGTCACCTCCCGTCATTATTAACACGAAGGAAAGTAATCCCTGTCCTTCTTGTTTCACTAGATGATGAAGGAAGATGAATCAGTTTGATGCGCAACCATTTGTAAGACCTCCATGGGTTATAAAAATACAAGAAGCTGTTTTTAACAGCTTTGATTAACTTTTAAAGGGATACTTTCTTATATGTATTTACCGCCTTTCATGTGCTTTGAGGAAACAGCTGTTTCTTTGTTTTTTTTCCTTATTGCTAGAATGAGGGCCCCCTTTGCCATTCTGGGAGAGTTTGGATTTGATCTGTGGGCATCAGAGGACCACTGGAGGTGTGGAGCAGAGAGCTGCAGGCGGGGGAGCAGGGACTGGGTGGCAGCAGCATGTGACCAGGGAGAGGGAGTGTGTCACTGGGGTAACTGGGAGTCGAATGGGTCTGACTGCACAGTTCGACCCAACAGGATCAGGTCAGTTGGCGAGCAGATGCTCACTGAAGGCCTACTAGGTGCCAGGCTATGGAGGGGGAGGCATAGGAGACTCAGATCACCTCTGCAGTTGCCATGCGCTTGCCCTGTGCTGAGAGTTCTGGATGCTGGGAGCCACGTGCTTCCGGATCTCAGGGAACATCCTTCCCAGCAGTTAATGTCTGTCCTTCTCCCAAAAGTATATAAATCAACGTTTAGTTTAGTAGGTGAGTTATGTACATAGACAGATGATATTTAAATGTATGTAACACCCTGACTGAAGGAGCCCCTGCTCTGCCAGAGGGAGCCTTTTTGTGGCTAGATCATGGAGAGGTTCAAGGGGTCTAAGAGGGACTGGGAAGCCTCAAAATTGAAGCCGTTTAACAATGGATAAGAAAACATTTAAATATTCCAGCAACTCATGTTGCTATGTCTCTGTGTACTGGTGACTGTCAGTCTTGCATGTGGTTATACAACTATCTTACAGTGTGATCAGTATAATACTTGATGTGCACGCAAGCCACAGAGAAGGAAATGATTAGAAGGCCTTCATGGGGTTGGTGATGTTTGAACTGGGTTTTGTAAGATGAATAGGAGTTTGGTAAGGAACTTTCTAGGAAGAAGGGAGACCACGGGCAAGAGCACCAGTGAGTGTAACAGCACAGGACTTGACTAGACAGTTGAGGGGTTGGGGCTTAGGGGATTTTGTGCTCAGGTGATTGATTAACAGAGCAGGGAAGAATGGAGGAAGAGCAGCATGTCCATTTTATCCCTCCCACAGGGTAGAGAAAAGATCCTGTCAGAAGGGTCAGGCCATTTTTATTCTTATTTTAAATAACAGCTACCCTGTGCCAGGTGTCAGGCAGTTGGCAAGCATTGTCTCTGATCTACCAATAACCCCATGAGATAGGAACTTTTACCCCTCGCTTATTTTACAGATTAAGAAGTCAGAACTCAGCATGTTTAAGTGACTTGCACAAAGTTACACAATTACAGGAATAGGATTTGAGCCCAGGTTGTCTGACTACAAAGCTGGAAATTTCCTCTCCTTCACTGTGTTGCCTCTCTAGCTCGTGAATTTGCAGTGACATCCACGAGGAACAGAGTCCTTTTCTTGCATAGAAATGTGACTTGCAACAAAAACTGGAGGTACCAGTATCCTCTTCTGCACAATGAGGACAAGAGTTCTTGCTCCAGGCATTGGCAGCGCTCAGGGAAGAGGCGGCCTTGCCTGCCGTGCTTTCCAGTACCTTCTGCAGGACCATCTTGGGGACGTGATGTTTCAGTCGGCCCCTCCTTGCTGCCCCTAAGCCTTTGACTTGACGTTTACTCTCGTGAAACAGCCTGCTGATGGCGACAGAGAGCATAGGCTGATCACGTGGACACTGTGTATTTTGGGTCTGTGACAGGGCTCTCTCAGAGTAAATCAATAACGTGGTTCCTGGTTAAGACTTGGCCCGTCCTGTAGCTGGACTGTAGGGAGAGAATGTGCTGATCATGGTGAGGATAGTGGGTCGGTTTGTGTGCTCATCATATTTCTCACTGGACATTAGTAAGTTGGGGTTCTGGTCATCCCTGTCTCCCAACAAGAAAAACAAAACCAACTGAGAGGCAACATAGCGTGATGATCAAGAACACAGACCTTGCCCTAGACTGCCTGGACTTAGTTCCCAGCTCTGCCACTGTCTAGATCTGTCTCTCTGTGTTTCAGTTTCCTTATCTGTAAAATGGGAATGATGATAATGGTAGCTACTTCCTAAGGTTGTTGGAGACGTTAAATGAGCTAATATTTGTAATGTGTGAGGGAATTGCTTACCATATAACATTTGCTATATAAGTGTTAAACAACAACAAAATTTTATAAACAGGTCCTGCCGTCCACTGCCCTTTTCCTAACATAATATGTTAGCACATCCTGGTTTTTCTTAAAGACCTGGCAGGTGAGGGCACAGTCTGACTTTTCTTGTGTGCGGTCAGGCACTGACGGGGGACACGTTCACATGAGTGGTCTGGTGGAGGCTGGTTGTAATAACTGCTTTGCCATAAGAACTTGAAAATGTGTGGCTAAGAAATACCAAATGGAACAATAATTTTTTTTCTGCTACTATAATAGAGTTTAGGTTAAATGGCACTTGCAGCTGAGTTTATCTTTTAAAATTTTTTCCTGGAGTTATACTCTTTAACCTATGTATTAATAGTTTTATCTTCCTGGGACAGTCAGTGGTTAGCTTTTTATTTGGCTTTAAAAAAAATCATGGATCACATAAAGAGAGACAGCAAAATTATTTGGATTCTGATCAACAGGGTTTACGGCTCAGCTCTGCCAGTCAATGTTGTGTCCACGCACCACATCTTTGGGCCTTTAGTTACTCTTCTTGTTCTTACTGTTTCTTCCCCGATAAAATTAGTGTGCTAGATGGTCAGATGAGCTCCCTCTTCTATGAATGGCCCTCATTCTTGATCAGTGAGCCATGGACTATTGAAGGAAGTTTTTTTTGTTTGTTTGTAATCAAGTCTGTTGATGGTGACTCTGTTCAGTAAAAGAAACAAATGGGTCATCTTGTTTTTTCCTTCTCCACTTGGTAATTTTGCCCCTAGGAAGTTATCATTTCAGCTTCACATCTTTTCTAATCTCCAGAATATTTCTGTGCATCATAAAAAATAAAAAACAGAATGGAACCAAATAGTTATTACCACTTAGCTCTGAGAAGTTTTGGGTGGAGGAGCATTTTAACTGTTAGGCAGTAAGTGATGCCTGTCCCGTACAGGACCCTTCCTGGGCCCCTTCTGTAGAGAGGCAGCGGAGCCTTCAACCATACCGTCTCCCAGGCTCACTCTGGCCTGCTCAGCCCTTCTGCAACTCTGCTTCTTAGGCAAGCTTTATCCAGTTCTGCAAACCTCAGTATGATGACTCAGAGAAAACCTAGTTATTTTTCCCTAGGAAAATCAGAGTGACCACAACTTCTGTGGTTTTTAAAGGGAGAAAGAAAGGAGAGTGATCGTGGGAGTTAAAATACTGATGTTAACATAGCCACACAGAGCTTTATTTGTTTATGTATGTATGCATGCACGTAGACATGACTGAAGTTTACAAGTGCGTATGTTTACAACAGAAAGACACTTCTGGATTTCACCTAAACTTCTGTGTAGTGTTTTTGCGGTTCCATCTGAATTTTACAATGAGCCTACAAGCTATGTGGAGTTGGATTTATATACTCATTTTTTTGGTAGGAAAAATTGAGGCTCACTCAGAGAAGTAAAGTGGCTTGCTTGAGATCTGTGCGAATGGTAGTTTCTCTGACTAGTGTTTGGCAGAGTTGTTTTTCCCTAAGAAAATTAGAGGCTGACAACATTTGTGATTTTTGAAGTGAGACAGAAATTTTAGCAGTGGAGGTCATGCCATTGATACTAAGTCATACTAAGGCTCCACTTAATATAGCACCAGTCAGGGAACTTAAAGTACTGTTAATAGAGGGAAAAGAAGCCATGGAAAAGTCACTAAGTTTCTCAATGAAATGGCAATGCATCCACCCATCCTTCCATTCTCCATCTATCCATTCATTCTGTCATATTATTAAAAAAAAAATACACAGCTTGCCAGCTACCATGCTGAGCCATGATTCATTAAAGTTAAATTAGAATGACATGTGGCAGTTGAGGATTTAAAATGTGGTTAGTTCAAATTGAGATGTGCCGTAAGAATAAAATACCAGATTTCAAAGTCTTAGTACTAAAAAATGTAAAATACCTTATTAATAAGCTTTATTATGCTCATTAATTCTTAAAATAATATTTTGGATGTATTGGGTTAAATAAAATATATTATTAAAACTAATCTCTCTTGTTTCCTCTTTTCAAAAATGTGGCTGCGAGGAAATTGACAATTGCATCCATGGCTTGCATTCTGTTTCTCTTGGACAGCACTGTTCTAGAAGCTTCTTGTCCAGTAGGCGAAGTAAGAACCGTACAGACTCTGCTTTTGTCTGAGAGGATGCCACCCTACTGCTGTCTTCTCTGCCTTTCCAGTTGTCTCCACTCTCCACTTCCTCACCTTCTTTTGGCTTCTTAAGCCATTTCAGTCTGATGGAAGCTGTTCTTGCCCAGGTCTGTGGAGGCCAAATTCATTTCTTTTTAGCACTGCTCCTTTCTGGTCTCTGAGGTCCTGTCACTGTTGACCACTCTCACTGTTTTGGCTTCCTTCATTTTTCCCTTACCCCTCTGGCCTCTCCTCGAAGTTCCTTTGCTGGCTCTTTCCTTCCCATCCCATAAACATAGGTGTTGCATAGCTTTGGCTCATGCCTCCTAGGTGGTTATCTCTGATTTGGAACTCCTGAGCTCCAGACATATGCTTAAGTTATGTGAGACTCAGTGTGTCTTTTACCACTGTCGCCTTGGCTGTGTGCTCACTCACCTGAGGCTCATGCTGCGTGCCTCTTCCCCTCCCCCTGCTTTGCATCTCCTTGTTCTCAGATTCATTGGGTCACCCGTGGTAACAACTCCAACCTGGCCCTCCACAGTGCAGGCTTGCCCTCAGCATCTCTCTCCCAGGGCGTTTCAATAATTCTCAACTGGCCGCCTTTTTCTCTTCTTACCCTCCTCCATTCCATTCTCTGTTCTTCCAGAGAGATATTCCAAAAATGCAAATCTGTTCACATTATGTCCTTGTTTTTAAAATCCTCCAGTGATTTCCTCATTCAGTGTAAAACCCAAAAATCCTTTGCATGGACTAAAGAACAGGGATAGAAAGCGGCAGGGGGCAATTTGGCCTCTGCTCCTTTCTGTCCTCGTCTCACTAATCTCAGCAATCCTGTGCTCCAGGAATATACCTGGGATTCTCTGTAGCCTCCATGACATAACACCTACTGTCCCCTTGTCTAGAACACCAGTGCCCACCCCATCAGCGTAGCTCCCACATCCCTTTAAGACTTTGCTCTGATACCACCTCTGCTGGGAATACCCCTCTGACCTGATACCCTGGCTTCTTCCATTTTAGGCTATTTCTTGAACTTGGCTGCATTTCCTAGGGGCAAGGGTTACTCCTTTCATGTGTCCTCAAGTCCAGAATAGGTGCACAGGAGATATTTGTTGAACAAATAAATGCCAAATAATAAAGGGTGGAGATAAGGCATTGTGGGAGTTGCAATATAAATTTTAGCCGGGTAGAGATGGGAACCGGGAGGGTCCTAGGAAAGGTGACATTTGAACTTGGCCTTCAATTCTGTATTGGGGTAGAAGTGTGCAGAGGAGACCCTTGTGGTCATCATCATTGTGCTGTGTTCTATGGGACTTAAAGAAATTGAATTGGCCCATCCCCTGGTCAATGCCATCATCACTAGAGTAAAACAAGGAGGCTGGTCTTAGGAGTACACTTGTGCTAGTGTCTGTCATTTGTTCCTGAGCTGAGCTATGTAACTCAGCAGAGCTTCTGTCCCCCAGCACACAGTTGACATGGCAGGCAGGCCTTCCTGTCCTTGCTTGTGAGCTGCCTTGGAGGAAATGATTGCAGAATGGTTGCTTGTATTTTCATCTTTACCTCTCCTTCGGAGCTGCCTTTCTGGATAGCAGACAGGTGACCTCAGCAGCCAGAGATGGAAAGAGCAAAATGAGTCATTTCAGGCCCTAATGAGGTGCATGAGGGACCCTTCTTAGGAATGAGGGTCAGGTGAGGTTGTGCTGTGCCTGGGGTGAGTTTTGCCTTGGGGCTCCAGGCAGCGCTGGAGCAGAGCTGAGCTAATTTTACCCACAGGAGCTGACTGTGCTGAAGGGCAGGGCTTATGACATTGGTCTTATCATCCTGTGATGCCCAGAAAGCTCCCAAGGTACAACCCTGTTATGTCTGGACTGTTTTTTCCCCTTCCGGTTAAATACATTTTTCCATTAGGCGTGCATATTGGGAAGCAGGATGCTGAGGTGCAAAGAGCTTTGGATTTAGGAGGGAGGCTATAGACTTGGATTTGGAATCTATCTCTACCCCTTGCTTATTAGCTGTCTGACCTTGAGCAACTTATATAATCTCTGAGTCTCAGTTTCCTCATTTGTAAAATAGGACTTGTACCTGTGTCCAAGATTGCTCCTGGGTTTATACACTTGGTGACACTTAGCAAGCAATTACTATGCGCCAGTCAGGGTCGTTGCTGCTTTATTCAGAGTGTTTCACCCAGTCTTCTAAACAAACCTATGGGAAAGGTGCTGTTGCTGTCCCTGTTTTACAAACAAGGAAACAAGTGCACAAGGAGGTTAGGCAGCTTGCCTCCAACCACCAGCGAGTGGTGGCAGAACTGGAACTTCAACTTGGGCCAGTAGCTCCAGGAACCACACTCTTAACTACCGCGTCTTTGTGCTTTGAAATGATACAACGAGGCGGAAATGGAAGCCTAGAGAGGTAGCATTGCCTTCTCACATTTACTTGGTAGACACCGAGCGGACAGGGGCTTTTGGATCCTGTTGTTTATGGTTGTTTATGTTATTTCTTTGTTTTCTCCATTAACTATGCTGCCTCCTAGAGCTATTATTGTCACAGAACCCCCAACTCCCACCCACCACTTACAGCCCTGGAGAAACCAGTGTCCACGAGAAACGTGGGCTATCAGTTGAGGAAGGCACGTCTGCATGGTCGGAGCAGGTACCAGATGAAGGTAGAAGAAAGGGCTGGGCTTTGTTCCAGTTGCTTATTACTGTGTAACAAATTATCCCCAAACTCAGTGGCATACAACAACTGTTAATTATGCTCATGGGTTTTCTGGGTCAGGAATTTGGACAGAACAAAGAGGGGATGGTGTCTCTACTCCACAACACCTGAGACTTGCAGGCTGGGGCTGGAGGCATCTGGATGGTTATTTGCTCACGTATCAACTGAGAGCTTAACCGGAGCTGTTGATCGGAATATCTACATGTGGTCTTTTCAGGTGCCTGGACTTCCTCACAGCATGCTGGTTTTAAAGGGCAAGCCTTGAGAGGAAGAGAAGAGAGGGAGAGAGAGTGAGAACGAGCACTGGCAGGTGCCAGGTGGAAGCTGTGTCACTCCACTGTGCTCCATTGGTTGGAATAGTCCCAAACTCACTCAGGTTCCAGGGGCAGGGAAAGAGATTCCACATCTTAATGAGGGGTAAAATTCTGGAAGAGCATGTGGATATTCCTGGGGCCATTGCTAGAAAGTAAAATCTGCTACAGGCTCCTTTTGGCTAAAGAGAGGAGAAGGACAGGAGCAGACGCTTCTGGAAGCCTGTGCTGTTGGGCTGGAAGTAGATGGGTCAGGTATGTAGCCTGGGTGATGCTGAGGGATTCATTGGCAAACCTGGTAAACAAAGAGATCAATCCAGGAGATCTCAGGAAAGAGTCAGTAGTTATGGTATAAGCAAGCTTCATTTTATATAAATTAGAGTTTATACTGACCATAAACTAGTTTGTGTTATTCTGATTAGCTTGTTACACCTGTTAGCTATGTTACCTTGGAGTTCTAGGTTTATTTGGCTCAGTATAGTAAAGTGAGATATTTTTGTTCCTTAACAGAGGCAAGAGAGGTCTAGGTATATGCGGACATAGGTCTGGGGCAGATAAAGAAATAGAGAAATGAATGATCAGTTAATTGATCTATTTTTTTTTTCTCTCCTGCATCTAACAGGCATGAGTCCAGGAAAGACATTCCATGTAATTTAATTGGAATTGAATTAATTCAAGAAAAGAAATACTAACAAAATTGTTGGAAAGACTAGAGCAGTGGATCCAGAAGGCTATGTCTGGAGCTATTGGGTTTGGGAATTTAGTCCAGAGCCATAATCCAGGGATAGGGAAGATGTGATTTGGAAGCCACTGCTGTGACCCCTGAAACTTTTCTCAGTGTCCTCCTCGTTGGTGACTGGGCACTGGATTACCGGAGGACTGGCCTTGACTGTCATCATTTCGTGGTGTTACTTGCCTGGAGAAATGGCAACAGGAAGACTTAGCTTCACTTCCACCTTCCACATCTCATTCAAATACACCTTATTGGTGGAATCTAATTTACTAGCTTTGAGGATGTGTGGGAAATATAGTTTTTGACAGTCTGCTTCTGCAGTGCAGAAGGGTACTCTAGAGCGTGGACATGGGCTCTGATTGAGGCAACTGAGAGAATATATCTGCCCCAACGCATTCATTCAGAAATCCCCAGGAGCTATTACCCTGAAATACTTACTGTTCATAATTAATTATAATACCGTAATATAATTAATTATAACATGATTAATATTTATGTTTATTTATATAAAATATATAAAATTAATATACTTAATATCCTGAAAAAGCAGATCATTTGTCCACTCTTGGTTTTTGAAGTGAGTTCTCCTTAGTTTTGACAGCAGCAGCTGATCTGTTATTTTCCAGTTCAGTTCAATCTGTTCCCGGGAGTCATGGCCTAGGACAGTTGTCTTGTTTACATAATTTGTTCACAAACGTATATTGAACACTTATTATGAGCCCAACCCTGAGCTTGATTTGGCAGTGAGGGAAGAGACAAGTCAGGGATTTGTCCATTGGAGCCCACCCTGAGAACGGGAATAAGTCAAGCGCATCGTAAGAACAGTACAAAGAAGGTGATCAATGCCCTAAATAGCAGGCTGAGCAAATGCAGGGAAGAGAGGTTGTTCTTACTGGGCTGTTTCATGTAGGGCGGCTACGGTCCAGTGATTCTCAGTTGGTGACGTTTGAAAATGTGGCAGAGTGTTTTGTGTTGTCTCAGTGACTGAAGGCCAGACTGCCATTGGCATTTTGTATTCAGGACCATGGATGCTAGATGTCCTGTAACGCATGAGACACTGGAGATAAAGGGCTGTCTTTCTCCAAAGGACGATTACATTCCTGTTGAGAACTACCAGCGGGCTTGATGGATGTGTAGGGTGTGGATAGTAGCTGTTGGGGCAGAGGGCCAAGCAGAGGGGACAAAGTGAGCTGAGAGTTTAGTCTGAAGAAAGCGGAGTGTGTGACAAGTGGCAGTGGGAGAAAGCTTACAGTGGGAATAGAAGGTGAGTCTAGGTTATGGAGAAACTTCAAATACTAGGTAAAACAATTGGACTGTTGCCTTTGGGAAGCCAACTAAGATACTGGAGCAGGGTCTTGGAGAGCAGAGATTATTAGCTTCCTGTTATTGCTGTTCACCATGTAGACAACAGTAACGCTTTTTATTTTGGAGACAGAGTCTTGCTCTGTTACCCAGGCTAAAGTGCCGTGGCGTCAGCCTAGCTCACAGCAACTTCAAACTCCTGGGCTCAAGCGATCCTCCTGCCTCAGCCTCCCAAGTAGCCAGGACTACAGGCATGCGCCACTGTGCCCGGCTAATTTTCTCTATATATTTTTAGTTGTCCAGATAATTTCTTTCTATTTTTTAGTAGAGATGGGGTCTTGCTCTTGCTCAGTCTGGTCTCGAGCTCCTGACCTCGAGTGATCTTCCTGTCTTGGCCTCCCAGAGTGCTAGGATTATAGGCGTGAGCCACTGTGCCCAGCCAGTAATGCTTTTTGAATGAATGAATGCCCCAGACGAATTGTGGTTTACAGGAGTTGGACTAGTTGGTACCTGCGTTTTGCCAGATCTAGGATCCTGTGGTCCTGGGAGAGCCCTTGCAGTCAGAATAGACAGAGAAGGCTCAGTGGCCGGCCACACAATACTGTCTCACATCCAAATGCGTGTTGTGGTCAGGTAGCAGCAGTACTTGGCGACACTGAAGAGAGATGTGAATGTCCTGAGAATCTTCAATGACCTCCCTTGTGGAGCTCATAGGCTGTGAGGCGTGTAGGGAGTGTACTGTGCCGTCTGCATCAATGCTCTTGCATCTTGAGCTTATTAAAAATTGCCAATCAAACCGGCAATTTGCTGACAATGTTCATGCGCTGTGACCATGACTGCAGTTGTTCTCGGGGAGTGGCTTGTTTGTCTGCGTGGTGATGGCTGCTGCACGCATTCCCTGTGCTGTCCTGTAGGGTCGTGGTGGCTTTTTGACATTCGGGTCAGTCCCTTTTCCTTCTTTCTAAATGGGCTTTGGAGTTGGGAGGGGGAAGCTCAGGGTTGGAACTGAGCGAACATACTTGAGACGTTAACTTGTTAGTTCCTCTCTGAAGTTTCATTTCTGAAGTCTTTCAGGGGGAGGGACTAGGGTGTGTAGGTATATGGGGTGATTAGAGAATCCTCATTTTATGGGTGAAGAAACTGTGGTTCAAAGAAGGAAAGAGACCTGTCCAGAGTCATGTGGTGAGCTGGCTGTGCGACCAGCCCTGCACCTTTTGTAGCGGGGTTTTAAATTGCACCCTCTCGCAGGGGGAGAGTATGGTGTGCCAGGCTCTGGAGCCAAAGGCTTGCACATGGCTATCGGCACAGCCACTCACTATGAAATGTGTGACATGCACATCATGGTCATATTTGATGTCAAGCATTTAAAAAGCTTTGTCGACTACAGAGAATTGCAGAAGTATTTCTTCTTATCATGATATTTATGGTTATGGACTGGGAATTGTGGAGCCATCTGTAGAGAGAGGGTGGGTCAGTGAAGGCAAGATGGACCACACCCTAGTCAAGAACACTCCTAAAAAGTTCATTTCCCCACTGTGCAGTAAAGAGATTTGCACTCAGATTTGGGGGTGCGGCACCGGGGTTGGGGGAAGCATGAGCTAAATCTCAAGAGTTGTGTGGAATGGGGGGTACACTCTTGCCTGGAGCCAGGGATTCATGTAGCAATAGAATGGGAGATGTGGCTAGGAAGATGGATTGGCGCCCATCCTGGAGGCCTGGAGGCTGGCCTGAGGGCAGGTGGACATTTTTTTGGGTGGTTCAGAGCCCAGGGGAGAGGTCAGCTGGGGAAGTCCCGATGAAATGCACCTTCGGGGTGTGCAGCGAACCTGTCGTGGTAACTTAGGTGAGCGGTAGGGAATCCTGAAATCGGGGCAGGGGCCTCAAGACAGGGAGATTCTCAAGTTTTGGGTAAATTCTAAGTTATTTTTTTGATAATGGTTCAACTTATTACTTGAGGCTATAACAGAAATGTTAATATTTTAGGTGTAGAGTTGTGAAATTTTCAAGAGTTTTTACACTTATTAACTCCTTTTTTCTATACAACAAATTTGAAAGATGGGACTGTTCTCACCCCCGTTTTGCAGGCAAAGAAATTGAGGCTCAAAGAGCAGATGGGATTTCTCAGGCCCACTCAGTGGGTGGGTGTGGAAGCTGGGAGGGAGGATGCCAAGTCTAACACTTCCACCTGTGCCAATGACCCAGAGCAGTGGTTCTCTGGAACTCACTTTTCTCCACCTTCCATTGTCTTGCTTATTCTCGGAAGTCTAAGATGGTCATGAGTTTCAAAGATTCCAGAGACAAACCGCAAGGTTTTCAAAGATGAACTACAGAGAATGTGGGGCACAAAATGTGTTTCTCCCAGTAACTCTTTATTGCTGTCATAGTGTTTGTTCAGGTTGAATATGCCCACGAGAACAAGGAGAAAAAGAAATAAGCCTTTTGCTACTTATTGGGTATCTTCTTTGCCCTAAACACAGTGCTACCTGCTTTTTCATTTGTGGACTTAGGTAAATTTATGGATGGGGTGATCAGAATTCAGCACTTATTGTGACATTCTGCTTACTGGTTTATTAAATTACTTAATTTTCATAAAAGCCTTAGAAGATAGATAAACAATATTATTTTCCATTTCACAGATGAGAAAACTGAGGTTTAGAGAGATTAAATAACTTTCTTGAGAGAACACAGGTCCTAAATAGATTATAATCCAAGTTTTCTAAGTTGAGACCTCTTTCTTCTTCTACACCTATACCATATATTGCCTCTCTCATGGGTGAGAATGCAAAGCTGCTTGCTAAGAAGGTGCATCTCAGACCTTGGATGTTACTGGAACCAGAGATAGAAGGTACTATGAAGAGCTCAGGAGGCTGGTGGTTCTCAAGCTGTACTCTCCTGAGCCTGGGAGACTCTAGGAGTGGCCTTGGGGTTGGCATGCCTAGGAAGGTAAAAAGTGGGGGAAGGAGTAAGCTAAACATCTTCAAAACATTCATTTAAAGGAAAAGTTCTGGTGGTAAGAAAGAAAAAGTTTTAAAGCACTGTAACAATCCCTTTTATTCAACACTTATGGTAGGGACAAAGCCTACCATAAGTTACAAGGTGTGAGGGATCTGAGACCTCCCAGCCTCCCAACCCAGAGGTCCCTTAACTGTGGGGCACTTTGTTAGAAGTACCTTCTTTAACTCAAATTCCCATCTTGGTGGGACATGGCTTTTTTCCTTTTTCAAGGAAATATTTAATCTGTCCAGCTCCCTCTGGGGTTTTTGGAGCACTGGTTAGAGGTTCAGGGCCATGTGGCCTCTGAGTAGCGACGGGACCTTTAGGATGCCCCCTGCACAAGGTCCTTGATCTACATTTTTCAACCTGTCTGTCTCCCCTTTGGACCCTGGGAACCTTGTTGTGACGGTTTGATTTCTGTGCAGAAAAGAGTTGAAATTACAGCCAGTATTGTGTTACCTCCCAGGTCCAACCTTCCAAGACACTGTCTAACTAAATACCTGTAAGTATTGAGTATCTGCTATGTGCACAGGCTGAGAACAAAGTCAAGGTTCTTGATCCCAAGGGCCTGAAAGAGAGACAGAAACAGATGAGGAATTTTGTTAACTATTTTTGCAGATAGATATGTTTATTATGTATGATTGTCATGCCTGCTAGTTATGTGAGGAGAATTTCATCTCATAGAATGAGACTGAGACAATCTGGGCAAGGGGAAAGAGGGCCGAAACTGGGGAGGACAGTCTAGAACTGCAAGGGGTTGAGTTTGCACTGCGAATTAGTTAATCCAGGCCTCTTGCATCTTACTTTTTCTTCAAGTGTTTATTTCCTCATTTGTAATAGGGAAGTGAGACTGCCTGGCCCACAGAGTTGTTGCTGGGATTAAATGAGGTAATGCAGGTAATGTGTTTAATTAGTATAATACCTAGCACAGAGTAAACACTCATTAAATTATAGTTGTTATTGTTGTTATTATTTGGCAGTGAGGAGCCAAAGAGTCTATTTTCTTAACCTCATCAATGGTGTAATCAGAGCTTTGATTCTCAGGAAACAACAAAACAAAACAAAAAACCCTGCTTTTAGAAATAGAATCCAATCACCTTATCCAACAACAGTTTATCTTCAGTCTACCTTTCTGAGTTAGCTCTGTTTATTTCCACTCATTTGCCCACTTTTTGCACTAGTGGTCTACACCTTCTCTAATTAAGCTTGCCTCTAACTTGCTGCTTCCTGGACATATCTTCTCATTGCCAGGATTCAAATCCTTTTTGCTTGAAATGCCCATGGCTCCTTCACCGCCCCACTTTTAATACCTAGCCCCAAAGTCCAACCCATGCCCTGGGAGGGATCCATGGAACTCATGGCGTTTACAACGTCCTGTCCTTCGTTATGGTCATCCTTTTTCTTGCATTAGGCTTGTGAGCTCCTTGAACTTGTCTGCATCTCACAGCCCTTTGCTGGATCATCCCTGGAGATTGAAGCACACTCACATAGTGGGTGTTCACACATCTGTGCAATAAATTAACTTAGTGCCTTTCACAAAGCACATGATGAAGTGCCAACCAGAAAATAGTCAACATTGAGCTCTGTGCTCATTAGCTTTGGGAGTGGATTTCTGGGAAAGATCTGGCATCTCCATAAATGGCAGCAATGTCTTGGCTCTTTGCAGGAATTGAAGAGAATTCTGATAAGTTACATGTTGGGAGAGGCCTGAAGGAAGCCATACCAGCTCACTCGCAGCGCCCCGTGGGTCCCCCGTGGACCCCAGGTGATCTCCAGCAAGACCTCTGGTAAGTGAGCAAGCCTCATCTGCTGGCCCAGCCTGCTGGCCACTGCCAGGGCTGCCAGAACTCCAGGTGGAGCTTCTGTGAGCTGGGCTGGTAGGTTTAATGGGTTGGAGATTACTATCTTTTTGGTATCTACAACTTGAAATATCTTGTGCCCTTGATTAATTCATGCTTGGGAGCTTCCTCAGTGCTCTTTGGTAAATAGCTCCTTACTGTATGTTTATTTCCCCATGGGCTTATTTCAGAGAGACTGGAATCTGTGTTTCTAACAACTTCTCCAAGGAAAACATCGCAGGCCATGTTTCCGGAACTGTGAATCTCAGGGGGTCTTTAAAACATCCATCTCTGTTACCTCCTTTTGGCCCAGCATTTGCTTCTAGCTGAAAAGGGAGATTTTGTCTTGAACCGTCCTGTAGACATATGTGACTTGGAGTTTGAAAATCTGATAGCTGCTGCTGGGCTTTGAACTGCAAGGGTGAGCAGCATATAGACATAACCCTGTAGAACATCAAATCATTTTCCTTTAATTCCCAGGGCCTTAATGTTTCTTTGTCTTGCGAATGACCTCACCGCTTTCTGTATTTGTAATGGAATGCATAGTCATTTACAAGTAATCACACAATAATCCCTTACACTTTTATAATGCCTTCCCTTTTCCAGAGGGCTTTCACTCTCATTATTTCATATGATCCTTATAACTGCTCTGAGAGGTAGGCAGAGTGGTTATTTTAATCTCTAATTTACAGGCGTAGAAATGGAGGTTTAGAAAACTTAAACAGCCAAAGGTCAAACAGTATGGAGCAGGATTGGAACTGGAATCTCAAGTAGTCTAAATCCTAAACCAGTGTTCCTTTTACTACTTACTGGTGGTGCGACTTTGAAATATACTTAATCTCTCTGAGCCTCAGTTTTCCTATCACTAAATTGGGTATAATGCTGCCTCCAGAAAGAGTTGTTGGAGGGACTAAAGGAGACTGAGAAAACATTTAGTAAAAAGTAAAGCACACTGCTAATAGCAGGCATCATTGTTCTTACTACGTGGACCTTGCATTCAAACAGTGCCATCAGAACTGTGAAAGAAAATGACATTTTTTTCTCTTTTTTTAAAAAGATGCTGAGGTCCAGAATGATGATGGAGTTGTCAGGGATCACAAGCTCCCAGTCTTGTGATTAGCAAATTGACCCTGCTGCCTTGCCTGCCAGCTGCTTTGTTATTCTGAGAATTGTATTGACAAGACCCTCCTTTCCTACAGAGCTGTCTCTCTCTCAGTGTTCCTTGAACAGCCTTCTATCCTCGAGACAGTTTTAGGTCTCGCAGGGCTGCAGAGCAGGAGTAGGGACCCGGGAATGGGATCTGCATCCCTGAACTTCCTCACCAAAGGGTAGGAATGTGATCTGGGCAGAGGGGTAGAGGTGGATGGAGAGCTGGCCTTGAAGGCGTGTCTTCTTTAGTTTCTCAATAAGCTAAAGAAGTCCATCTGCCTGGTATTTAATAGGGTATGTCTTGTGATTCCACAAGGCCAGCAGTACATATGGTGAATGGACTGCTTAGCAGTAACACCTTGGAAAAAACCAAAAAGAATGGATTTCAAGTTGGCAACAAATGTATTAGGAGTCAGCGGTGTGATGTGGTCAGGGGAACAGCCAGAGTGATCGAGGGCTGAGATCTTAGAGAGCTTTGTTTGTATACACAGTCAGCCCTCCATGTCTCTGAGTTCTGCCTCTCTGTATTCAACCAACAATAGCTCAAAAATATATAAAAAAAATAAAAATAACAATGCAACAATTAAAAAACAATACAAATAAAAAACAGTACACTGGTCAGACGTGGTGGCTTGCACCTGTAATTCCAGCTGCTCAGGGAGCCTCGGGTGGGAGGATCCATTGCGTCCAGGAATTTGGGACTATGATCATGCCGCTGCGTTCCAGGCTGGGTGACAGAGCTAGACCTCATCTCTAAAAAAAACCAAAAACCAAAAAACAGAAAAACCCACTACAGTAGAACAATTATTTATGTAGCATCTACATTGTATTAGGTATTATAAGTAATCTAGAGATAATTTAAAATACATGGAAGAATGTAAGTAGGTTATATGCAAATGCTACATGATTTTATATAAAGGACTTGAGCATCTGTGGACTTCAGTTTCCTTGAGGGTTCCTGGAACCCATCTCCCACGGATACTGAGGGATGGCTGTACATATTCACCTACAAACATTTCAAACCTATGAGTCAGACGTGCGTTGACACATGGTCCTACGAAGCAGGATGAGGACAAGGGAGTTGAAGACCAGGGAGCCAGATTTTGGTTCCATGTAAGGAAGAACTTTCGGCTCCAAAGTGGAATTAACAGCTGCAGGAGACAGTGATCTTTGCCTCACTGTAGACCTCAGGAATATTATGGGGGGATTCATGAATGGGGCAGGCATTGGGCTCCGTGGCCTTTAGGGCCTTTCTCATCTTGAGATCCCAGAGCCAGTGGTTCTTAGCGGCCAGGAAGAAGAGTGGCACACATATATTAAGGAAGTGCAGGGTCCCTCTTTGTATGTGGAAACTGACCCCCAAGTGTCTTTTGCAAGATGGAGGGTAAATTTAGAGTCTCTCGCTCTGGGTTTCATATCCATCCCTGTTGACTCACCTTGGTTTTAAGAGTTTTCAGGCCATCTCTGGGCAGCTCTTTTCCATGGGATATCTCCTTCCTCTGCTGAAATACTCCTGAAGGGATGCTGGAAGGGGCTTTCTGACAGATGAGGACCATCCCTTTCCCCTCTTAGGCTTAACTTTGAGCCCCTAGGAAGGCCGCGGTGGCAGCAGCTCTGTGCTGAGTTCTGGTTCTGGCATGTGGTGGAAGGTTCTCTGATCTGGTTTCCTTATCTATTTTAGTAGTCTCTGATATTTGTGTTTGTTTATTAAACATGCAATAAGTAAGAAATGTTTGCTTGTGGCATGCTTATTAAAACAAAATCGGTAAGGAAAATGTGTAATGATTATTTGGATAGACCAAATAGAAGTTGCTTTTAGAGCATGTAGTTGAACAATTTCTGGATATCCACCCAATTTGTGAATGAGAAAATGTAATCTACAGGAGGAAAACTGACTTGTCTAAAATCCTGATGAGTGACTGACTTGGGCTTGGGGCCTGGGGCCCCTCCTTCCCTTGAGCAGTACAGGTTGTAGCTTGGAGGCTCCCTGGGGGTGAGAACAAACAGCCTGGTGCATGCTGGAGAGCTAGGAGATGGGCGATGATTCTGAAAAAAAGGCTCCTCTGACCTCCAGAAAGCCTTTACAGCCAACAGCAGAACAATGTCACAGTAGGCAATAGGACTGCTGGGAAGCCAGGTATGGTAACTGGATTCCCTTCTCTGAGCAGACCCCTACCTCCTCACACCTCCACTTCCCCGGTGTCTCATCTCTCCTTCTACTCCTCTAACTCAGTCTGGAGTCATTTCGGATCAGATTCATTCCTGATTGGCTTTACTGGTTCAACTGAGCCATCACAGAACCTTAGGGTTGGAATTAATTTTACAAATTAAACTGGGCAGTTCACCCCCCGCCGTCCCCAACGAAAACAATGTTCTTCTGATAGTCTGGTTTTACTCTGAGTCTTTAAGCCTGGTGTCTGCCCGGTGAAGAACACACGCAAAACTAAGTTCCCGGGAGGACTCCCAGTCCAGGAGAGTCAGGGACCGGGGACTGAGGGGAGGAGTTGCTTTAGGACTCACCAACCAGCATAGGAACCGTGAACTATATTCTTGCCAACCTTCTCAGGTTCATCCCACCAAAATCCCTCCTCCTCCCCCAAATTAATAGATTTCATAAATGTAGTTGCATTCTGGATAGTCTCATTCCTAAGCTGGACTTAAAGTCTTTCAGACCAGTCACTTCCTTGTTTGGTTTGGGGATGCTTTTTCCCGCAACAAGTCAGCGTAAGGAAGGGTCGAGACTCCACTTCTTTGGGGGTTAATAATTTACTCTGAGTAAGGAATTCTGTCTTAAGTGGGGCATGTTCTTCAAGTGCCAGAGAAGAGAAGGGTGATTTTTCTGACATCCTCCAGTCTGCTTCTCCATATTTGGAAATGTTTACCCACCACACTGATCTATTGGAAGAGAAGGAGGTGACTCAGGGTTTAGGAGAAGCAGGATTTGAATTCTTGTTTCCAGAAACAAAGTCGTCCCCCTCCCCCGCCCCCATCCTTCCTTCTCCATTCCTCTGCCCCTTGTTCTGGAAGCTGAGGAGAGAGCGTCTCAGTTCTGTTCCCCTCGAGCTTCAGGGCTACCTCCTTGCTGTGTCCTGTAGTGGATTGTGGGCCAGCGACAGGGAGTGCCGGCCAGCGGAAGGCCAGCTGCCTGCGGGGCCGGACGTCGAGTGAGTACATTGTCACTGCCAGACAAGTGGCATTTCTGCTCAGAGACTGGGGCTTATGCCCCGTGGGTCGGCTTGCTTGCAGGGGATGGGACATGGTACTGGGGGTGCTGGTGGCTTTAATTTGTGGGTGTGGACAGTTGCTTTCCCAGGGGAGAACTTATAGTGAGATTGAGAGACAAGATCTGCCTAAGGAAAAATTCTATTCGTTTGTAAAAAAAAAAAAAAAAAGAAAATCCAATGGATATTTCCTCCCACATGAAGCCAAGCTTGAGTTGTGTAGAAAGATAATTTGGGAGCGTTGTCATCTGTGATTGTTGTGATTGTAGGGCTGAAGCAGGAAGCCAAAAGGGATGTTTGTGCACATTTGAGGAGGGGTGGTTTTAGCTTGAAAAATAGTTATGGTTGGACTTGAAGATATGCAAAATGTTGGTGTATAACATTTGTGTGGCATCCACAGTCTGGAATAAATATCTTACCTTATGTGCAGGATGTTGTGTAGATTTGATGGATTGTCAGAGTTGGAAAGAATCTCAGAGATTATTCTGTGTCTTGGTCACATTTCACAGCATATAACAGGGAGTAGAGGTGCAGGGAGTGTAGCTCACTTGCAGACACATGGCTAATTAGGTAGGATTGGAACCCAGATCTCTCTCAGTTCATTCTCCTTCCACGAGACTTAAGCTGCCTCCTCTGTTGCAGATGAGGAAATTGGGAGATGCTAGAGTTGCTCACATTAACTGATCTAGTCAGTGGGAAATTGAGGACTAGAACCTACTTCTCCCAGTTCAGACTTCTTTCCATCATGTTAAATAGGCTCAGATGCCTGGATTTTTTTTTTTTAATTTAATTTTTTTCCTTCTTTAGTTTTTACTTACCTTTCCCTTCTTTTGGTCATGTAAATACTGTTTGAATGCAACCTTCTGCTCTGCATTGGTACCTATATCTTTGTCTTTCCTGAAAGGGGATGATAGCTTGTCCAAAAGGTATAACTGAATAGTATAGACCTTTATTTCTGTTTCATCTGTGGAAGTGAAAATTATGAATGGATCTTGAGAGAAATTGAGCAGGGCTTTCTATCTGTCTAAACCTCTGCCACTATTCTTGAAGCTGTAAGAATTCTGGAGTATTATTCCCATTCAAAGGTGACCTCTGAGTCTGACTAGAGGTCAGACACATACACACACGCACGCGCACACACACACACACACACACACACACGCACACACACGTTTTTAGTCTGTTTTGATGTCATCAAGGCAGAACAGAGACTCAGAGGTCACCAGCCTATGACATCACCCCACATGTTACACAGCCGTGATAAGTACCTTTTGTAGTCTGCTCAGTTTCCACTCAACTTGAGGACCCCCTTCTCCAGTGTAGGGAAGAGGTAGAGCTGTGTTTTGGGGAAGTCCTTTGATGCCAGTAGCATTAGGTGGCAGATGTGACAGAGCAGAAGTGCTCTGGGACCTCTGTTCTGGCTGATGTTGAAAGGAGAGAGGGGCAGCTCTCTAAGCAGTTCTGAAGTGACTGGGAAGAAGGAGCTTGCACAGGACTCCCAGGAAACTGCACACAACTGCTCTCCCTCTGACCCCCTGTGGCCGGGCAGTGGCTGTGGCCCTCCCTGCTTGTGGGATGAGAGGACAGTGCCTTGAAGAATGAAAGCCTGGGAGCTTTTCCTGGGTGCTGGGGAATGGAGGCACCAAGAGGTTGGGGTTGATAATACCGCTGGGTCACTTACTGAGTGCCAGTAAGTGACCGACTGGGTCACTTACTGAGTGCCAGGCCCTGGTATGAACACTTTATCTAAATTGTTGAGTCATTGCTATAGCTGCCTGTGAATACGTATTATTTTTTTATATTCTTTTAAATTATGGTGAAATATATATAACATAAAGTTTGCCATCTTAACCATTTTTAGGTGTATAGTTCAGTAGTATTAAGTACATTCACACTGTTGTGTTATGAATCTCCAAAACTCTTTTTTCATATTGCAAAACTGAAACTCTATACCCATAACCAACAACTCCCCATTTTTCCCTCCCCCAGCCCCCGGCAACCACCATTCTACTTTTTGTGTCTATGAATATGACCACATTAGGTACCTCATCTAAGTGGAATCATACGATATGTGTCTTTTTGTTACTTGCTTATTTCACTACACATGATGTCCTCAAGGTTCATCCATGTTACAGCATGTGTTAGAATTTCTCCTTTTTAAGGCTGAATAATATTCCATTGTAATGGCTATACCACATTTTGTTTACCCATTTAGGTACTATTTTTTATCTTTATTTCATAGAAGAAGAACAACCTGAGGCTTCAAGAGGTTAAGTCAGGTGCCTAGAGCCGTGTAATCGGTAGCAGACTGGTTTGAACCCAAGTAGTTTGGTATCGGAGGGCATGTGATAAAAAGTAAGTAAATATTGGATTCTGGTTGGCAAGAGTGTGACAAACCAGGGTGATTCTCAACTGCCAGTGACACTTCCTCACACATTGATATGACATGTCAGTATAGCAAGTGTTCCAAAGGACTGCACACAGATGTGTTCCTTTGTTTTGTATTGGCCTCCGGGAAGCTCAGAGCCAAATTTGAAACTACCTCTAGCACATGGTCTGAGACTCGTGGATCTTATTTTTTGTATCCCTTTCCCCTTTCCTTTAGCTTATTTTTCTGTCTCCCTCCCCCATTTTCTCATTTAAAAAAAATCATGTACTATTTGCGTCTTTTGTCAAATACTTCAGATTCTTTCTGGAACAAGGCAGAACGTATAAACAAATGGCACGAGATCTAGTATTTTAGTTATTATTAGGTCTGTGGAATAGTGGGCAGAAGCTGGAGATGTGATTTTCTGACCTGATTCTGCTCCTGACTCGGCGTTTCACTTGGGCAATGCCCTGCTCCTTTCTGCCTCTCTTTTCTCCGGAAGAGGAGGGTGCTGTTGATGACAGCCAACATTTAGTCTGTTCTGAGCCATACACTGAGCACTCTACATGGTTTATCTCTAATTTTCCCAACGCTCTCACAAGGCTGGTGCTATTATCCCCATTTTATCTTTGAGAAAAGTAAGACCTGAAGAAGTGAGGAAGCTTGCCCAAACCCCCACAGCTCTCGAGTGCAAGCTTTACTGATCCACGTTTGTTTGACACTGAAGCCCAGGATGTTGGCCATGGTGCCGGGCTGCTTTCCCTTTAGAGAATCTGTCAGGTTTCTTCCATCTGTGGCATTTATTCATTTAATTTTAGTAAATCTTTATTGAGTTCCTACTTAGGTGCCATGCACTGTTTTGGGCACTATCCAAGGACTCCATTTAGAGCAAAGAATAAGACATAGGGAACAACGATCCGTTGGAGCTTCACTCTAGTGCGGGTGTGTGGAGGAAGCAGATAAGAAATCAACAGGTAAATAAGGAATTGTAAGTAAGCCAGGGGAGGTGGCAAAGTGCACTCTGACTGTGAGTGAGTGGAGGAAGGGCTCTGGAGGTGATGTGTAAGTCGAGATCTGAACTGAGTGACAGGGAGGCAGTTGTGTGAAAGTCAGGGGAAGAGCGTCAAAGGCATGGAGACGTCCATGCGAAGAAGGCTATGACGCGGGAAGGAATTTGTGTTTGAGGAACAGAAGGAGCCTGCTGTGTAGGCAGGCCCCGGACTGTGCTGGGAGAGGCAGAAGAGAGAGCCAGCAGGGGCCAGGAGGCCTCAGTGAGCTAGAGACCTGAGCTGCTTAGACCCGAGTCCAGGGATGTGTTTTAGAAGCATCATTCTGGCTGCTGTGGGGCGAGCTGGATTGTAAGGCCGGGGCAAGAGTAGAAGCAGGAAGGTTAGGAAGTGACTTTTGCCATAATCCAGGTGGGAGATGGTAACTTTGACTAGGGGGGTGGAAGTGGAGCAGCAGAGAAATGCGCAGGTTCAGGACATTGGAGTGATTGTCTCCAGGATATCAGGTGTGGTTTCCTTTAGAGGAACGTCAAGCTGAATGCGCAGGAATCTGGGAGACACAGGGGAAGGTGAAAATATGCGCAGTGCAGGGTTACACAGATAAGCAACTGGAATTCCAGGACCAGGGAGTATACTGCCCCCACCTCCCGTTTGGTTTCTAACCTTGAGCTTCTGGCCAATGAACAGAGGACAGTGGCTTCCTGTCTCTGACTTCCCGGCCGAGAGCTGTTGGAACGCCCCAAAATAAGCCCCGCAGAATGTGCAGCTTCCTTTGCTCTCCCTGGGTATTTTTATAAAACATTCTTTCCCACCAAGAATAAGGAACATTCAGAGTGATGATGACTTTATGGCTGTATTTAACATACTGTTTTTTCTTGATGTGTTGTCTGCTCTTGCAGAGATTTCTGCCTCCTGTGAACTCCCTGTGAAGAGCCTTCAACCCTCTTGTAAGATGGTTCTGGAAGGCCCACTGGGGGCCCCTCAGTGGCTGGAGGACTGTGCTCCAAGGACACCTACCAGCCCTCCTTTCTCATCTACACTTGAATTCACATTTGCTAGCCTTTTCTGGCTCTCTGTAATTCCTCTTTACAGGCTGGGCTTTCCTGCAAATACTGTTTTCCAGTGGAGAAACTGGGCTCAGACAAGTTAGGTGATTTCGTCAATGTCCTGCAGCAAGGTAGTGGCTGATACAGGTTGAGAATCAGAACCTACGCCCTGTGTTCCAGCCACCAGGCCAGAGCGGCCTCATATGTGACCTCATCCTTCTGAGTATATCATGGCAATCTTATACTACCATCAGCCTAAGCCCAGAGATGCTCAGAAATCGTAAACTAAGTCATCTAAAACTCATTCCTGAGGCTTCTTCACATACTCCTCCTCAAAGAGTTTGCAGTTTATAGTTATCAGTTTTTTTAAAAAATCAATTTAACATCATCTCTTAAAAACAGTGTTTTGTTATTGCTCATTCGAGTTTCTTTTAAAATTTCTTTTATATTACCCATTCATTTAGTCAACAAACATTTATTGAGTTCTTACTGTATGCCCGGCATTGTGCTAGGTGCTGGGGATTGATTCAAAGATAATTTGGAGGCGTGTGGAAGGGGAGTGGATAATTACAGCACAGTGAGATAAGTGCTATAATAGGGGGATATATAAAGAGCTAGAAATAGCACCATGAATAACATCTCCGAACAAATTGCCTTCTTTTTTTCTTTTGGATTATTCCCTGATGTATATTGCCCAAAGTGGGATTACTGGGTCATTTAAAAGATGAAAACAATTTGGCACAAAAAGATGTAATGACTTGCCTGGGAAATACAGCTCAATTTTCATCAGAGGAAAAGAAAATTGTTGACAACTCCAGATTTAGACCACCTCACCAGGAGGATTGGGCAGTTTTTATACTACTTTCGTCAACATGGTGGCCTTCAGGGGGAGCACCTATTCTAGACATGTTAGCTCGCATGTACAAACACATGTCCTCATGTTTAATCTCACAGATTAATTGTTGTTACAAGAACTTAGCTATATAAGTATATGGTTTCCATTTTACAAATGAGGAAACCATGCCCTTGTTAAAAGGAAGTGACTTTCTCAAGATTTCATAGTTAATACAGTATCCAAGAGTCAAGTGCAATTTCTTTGATTTTAGGACTCCTATCCTGTTCTCCATGCTGTGTTTGCCAGTTGAAAGTACTCATGCTCCAGCTGGGGCCTAGAATTCAAGGAGCCATGGAAACTTTTCTCAAGGAGGTCAAGATCTGCAAAGTAGGTGTGGACTTTCTTACCCCAAAGCCGTAGCCAGGGAACAGTGTCCCCTCTGTACAGTGACCTGAAAGGACCCAAGGGCCCATTATTCCTCACTTGGCCCAGGTCCTGAAAGGCATAGCCCTCCCACTGGAGCTCAGAATCCCACGTAAAGTTGAAACCATGCCACAGCTCTGCTGTGAAACATTTATTATTTTTCAAGTATTTAATGGCATTAAGCAAAAACTCCTGCCCCTAGTATCTAGGGTCTGTCATAACCAGATACCATTTGGGTCCACTGTGGACTTCGTCAGTGCCCTTGCTCACTCATCCTTAAATCAGCCACATTCCCTCCCAATCCCCAGACATACCCTGCATTTTCTCACCTTAATGCCTGAGCTCAGACTGTTCCTTTTGCCTGAGATGACCTCTCCCATTTCCATCCATAGAACTCCTGCTCTTCTGCACAGACACCACCTTCTGAAGGAAGTAATTCCTGATCACATCTGCTCTCAACTATCCACTTTCCCGTACTAGAAGTGATCTCTCTCTTCTGCTAACTCACACCACAGTTAGCTATGAGGCAATAGAGTACAAATGTACTGTGCTTATGAGGGTGGAATCTGAATTTGAATCCTGGCTGTCGGTTAACTGTCTTGAACCTGAGTTTCCTCCTCTGTCAAATGGGTATAAATGATAGAATAGGTGCTTCCCCCCGAAAGCCGTTATGTTGACAGGAATAGTATGAAAACTGTCTAGCCCTCCTGGTGAAGTAGTCTAAATTTGGAATTGTCAACAATTTTCTTTTCTCCTGTTGTCATTATATATTTTTATGACATCATCCTGTGTCATAGTGTGTTATAAAAATTTGCATTGTAATCTGTGCTGCTTTTGTGGAGGCCTTTCCTACCTTGTGTCTTATTTCTCCTTCTAGTTGGGGAGCTCTTTAAAGGCAGGGTGTGCATTGCATCTTCCTAAGGCCTCGGACATATGGAAACTGCTAAAAAGGCTCCTTTAAGGAAAAGGAGGATTCCATACAACTTGACTGGTGACATCAGTGCAGGCTCATTATTAATCAGATGCCCCAGTCACAAGGTGCCAGGCCTGGCCCTGAGCTCTGTGATCTCTGTAGAGTAGAGCTTTAGGCACATGCTGTCTGAGCTGGATAGACCTCTGGCTCCTGCTTCTTGAGAAACAGGAAAGAGTCTGTCGGAAGCCCATCTTCTTCTGAGTCAAGGATTTGGATGGTGCTGGCACTTCCCTGAAGGCAGCATGGTGATCCTGCTTGGAACATGAGACTTGGTTTCTTGCCTAGGTCTTCCATGAATCTGTTTTGTGGGTGAGAGTTTCAGACTTAGAGGAAGTGTCACTGAGGGTAAGGGTTAGGGGCAACTCTTGAGAGCTACTTTCCCCTCTGACTTCTCTGTGGGTGGGGACTTCACTGTGAGCTCTCCTTTAGACACTCCTGCCTTTGCTACGCTTGGAAGCTGACCACCCAAGGAGATTTCATTTTTTAAGGGGATGGCTCTACCACAGAACTTTCTTTTGTGTTTCCCAAAATACAACATTTATGAGTTTCAGGATCCAAGTGGTTTAGCCTGGAACATAAGGCCCTCCATGTTCTAGTTGCAACATTCTTTTCCAGCCTCACATCCCACCTCATCCTTCCATGTCCTCTGTCCCTGGCTTCACCAGATTAGTCACTTTCCTTGAGAACACCCTGAACTCATACTCCTCAAGGCTTTTCTTTGCACATCGTGTTCCCTGGACCTATTTTCCTCCTCCTCATACATGGAAATCCTCTTGGGTGTTCAGGTTTAGTTTAGAAGTCACATCTGTAGAGAACTACCATATCCTTAGAAGGACATTGCATGTACTTGTGCTTTTGCATGCTTTTCATTCTATCTTGTGTGATCCAGCATGTCCCCAATGAGGCTGTGAGCTCTTTGAGAGCTCTAGACATGTCTACCTCAACACCTACACCTGCTAGGTCCACACACTGCCTTATCAAGGACAGGAGGTGCCAGTTAACCTCCATTTCTGAAAGCAGAACATGTGACATCGTGTCAACTATCATTTGGGGCAGAGAAGCTTCAGAAACCTATGCTAGGGTTTCCTTGATTTTTTTAGATCATAAGCCCAGCCATTTGAATTCTGTTTTTGAATTGGCTTGATAACAGCTCATTGCTAACCTTTCTCAGGGCTGTTTTTCACATACCAGTAGATGTCTGCTTAGTGCCAGTGCTCTGAGCTTTGTATTTCACTTAAGAACATAATAGCAAGGCGGAATTCAGGAAGGATTTACAGGCTTTTAATATGAACATTACTTTTTTTGTTTTTGTTTTTTTAGTTTGAAAATGTAGACACTGTTCATCTAAGAGCTCCCTGAAATGTGAAAATAGTGAAGTTTTAAAGGTATATTTCTGCCCATAGCAGAATAGCTGTCTATATTATAGTTGTAACTACAAATTAATAAAGCTCGTGTTATAGAGCTTGATTTTGAAAACCTGTGTTCAAATCCTGGCTTTACTATTTACCAGCCCCAAAACATTGGGTAGGTGCCTAACTTCCCTGTTCCTCAGTTTCCTTAGTGTACAATTGGGAAATTTTTCTCACAGGCTTGATGGAAAGTTTAAATAAGGTTTTGGACATGAAATTGAAATTTTATTAGTGTGTATGTTTCAGAAACTGGATTTGGAGGCTATTTTTAAATAGCAGTTCCAAGAAGTTTGCTTTTGAAGGAAAATACTTAGTTGTGTAAGTTTTCATGAATGTGTTTTGTTTTATTTTTTAAGAGATAAAATAAATGAATTTATAGTGAGGGGATGTACGGTATCTAACAGACTTAGGCAACATACATGACTTATAAGACTCAGTTTTAGTCCAAATAAATTAGAACCACAGAAGCACAGGCTTTGAGAAATAGAAATCTTGGAAGAGGATAAACATGAATTAATGTGTATTGTGTGCATACTTTGTGCTGTACACACTGGATGTGGAATCCCAGGAAATGATCACATATACCCTGTTAAGTAGACGGTATTAGTCCTGTTTTGCAGACAGGCAATCTTGAGCTTAGAAAGGTTGAAATAAAAGTCCAATATCAAAGCCTTGACCTTCACACTGCATTCATGATGGCCCCTAGAAATCCTCTCCATTTACAGATGTGACAAGACCTGCTTTCACATTGTTGATTTTTCTGTCCTCTCCCTCCAGGGTCAGCCACTAATTCAGGGCTAGATACAGCAGTGGAAATCTGCAGTCTTGATGTCCTGTAACTCGTTTAATGAATCTAGATGAGTGTCTTAATGTTTCCTACCAAACGTCTGCTCATAAAATGTCTAAAGATTGGGCTCCTTTGACTGTATTTATTCATCAGCCTTTACTTCTTTTCTTGTCTTTTGGAGAGATATTTGCCCTTGCCCATCTCTGCGTTTGAGGTTGGGAGTATACTTGAAGAGGGCTTTATGTTTTTTTTTAAAATGTACAGGTGGAAAATTAAATTCCTTGACTATTCCCACCATCTTTCTCTGCCATCTGTGGGCAACCATGTGGAAGAGGTGGCCGGGGCTGGGAGTTTGGAGCTATGATTTTCATCTTGAATCTCTCACTGACCAGGGAGAGGACTTAGGCCAACACTTCCTTTCCCTTTTGAACCTTTGTATCTTCATCTTTAAAAAATGAGGGCACTGCTAGGTGATTCCTGAGATTTTAAAATTCTGCATGTTTCGTGGTGTCAGAACCATCAATTTCTGCTGAGCTGCGTAATCCTGCAGCTGTTTCTCTGATACTTTTCAATCTTTAGATTTAATCTATTCAACAATGTATAATTTTTTAAAGGGAAGCTTTTATAGACACTTCTGAAATATAAGGGTGTGGGGGGGATAAATGGATGTTAAAAAATAGAAAACAACCAATTAAATAGTATATAGCATGTAATTCTCCTTGGAAACTTACCACGAAATTGAGGAGCACTTTAACAACTGGTAATTTAAATTGCATTTGAACTTTGCTAATGGTTTGTTTGCATGGCAACTTCAATCATTTCGCAGTGGTTCTTTAGCAAAGCTGCATGTTCTCTTTATGGAAAAGAAGAAAAAAATTATTAAAAGAGAAGTAGACTATGGAAAAGGGAGACCACTTTGATTTGTGTATGGAGAGAAGTTGGAGAGTCTGTGAGTGAGAGTCCCCCAGGGCCAAGGGTGGAGAGCTTTTCCTTCCAGTGAAGTTTAGAAATCTGGGAAGTCAGATGCTCTTTGCTGCTGTTGTAGAGACTGTTCTGATTTATATCTCTCTCTCTGCAAGAAGCTTTGCTTTCTTGGGGCTGGGGGTGAGGGCTGTCTTTTTGTTTTCCATGGAATTGAACTGTCCACAGATGTGATGATGTTGGCCTCCTGACAATCCATTTCTCAGCAAGTTTGAAATTATGCCTCTTTCATTTCATAGAAATGACTTTGAGAATTCTGAGGTCCTCGAACACCACTAGCCCTCAGGAATTGTATTGCTTTCCTGGGCTCATCTTGATTCTGTTCCATTTTCCCTACTTCATTTCTTTCTGCTATTGGGATGTACCGAGTGAGCTTTGATGCAGTTGTTCAGAGGCCTGGGTGTGTCAGTCCTGGTTTTGCTCTGGGTGTAAGTGGTTGTGTGACCAATGGCAAGTCCCTCTGCCCAGGGGTCTCAGTGTCCTATGTCAAGATGGGCAGTAGCTGGATCTAGTGGAGCAACCCCTGGGCTGCTTGCTACTACCGGTGGGCTCCTGGGGTGGCCATTTCCCACCCCCCCCACATGCCTGGGTTCTCGTCCTGTCAGTTGGAAGAGTTGATGTGGGTCATTTTAAAGCTCCCTCTCAACTTTGAGCTTATCCGGTATTTGAAGACTGAGTGAGACATTACACACAAAACAATTGTAGGATTGATTAAATATTTAAAATGACAACAATGAAAATGGGTGTGGTAGTTTCTCTGGTATGTGGATTTCTCCTGCATACACAAAGGACAAGTTTTATAACAGCCCAATGCCCTGGAATACTTCTCTGTTAAAATATATATTGTATAATCCTTAGCAAAAAAGTAATAGTTCTTACTGAAATAAAACCTATCAAGAGGACTTTCCAGAAAGTGTCAAAATTGTCCACCCCTCTGCTGCCCATTGGCTCTCATTTTTCAGGCAAGGAAACTAAAATTCAAAAGGGACATTAGATCTTATAGTTAGAAATTTGTCTTGAAACTCATATTCTTTTTCTCTTTTTATTTGGTGTAGTTCAGATTTGTCTTTTAATGTTTCTTCTTGCTTACAATGTATCTATTTGATTTATCTCTTTTACCTCCATTATTAAGATGAAGCTGTTTTCCCAGGAGAACTGAGGCACTAGCATCCCCTTTTCTTATTATTCAAAGACAAATTAGTGAAATAAAAGTGCCAGGAACCAACTGACCGGAGGTTTAGGGGGTATAGAGGTAAGCCACTAGAGCTGTGGATTTCAAGCCTGGTGTCATTCTCAGTATGGCCCAGTCAGAAACTTTATAATCCTGGGAAGTTCTGAAGCTGATAGGACTCTAAAGATTCATAGCAACTGCCTTCTCCCATTTTCCACAGGTGGGAAATTTGAGGCTCGGAGACAGAGCGGAAGACAGAATCTGGTCACCTGATTCCCAGTGCACTGCTGTTTTCATTATTCCACTGGGCACTCATCAGAGGGAAGACATTTTTTCCTTAGTTGGTGAGTCCTGTCACAGAAAAGAAGATTTTTCTCCTGTAAAATCAATGTACATGTTATAATAAGTTTTAAAAAATTAGTGGTTTCCATTTAAAGCATGGGCACCCATAACTAGGATGGATTAAGAACTAGAGAAGAACCAAAATGTTCTTCCTTTCTCCTTGAGTTGATTTTATCAGCTATGGACAAGTTATAATAATGCTAATAAAACATGTGGCGAGGCAAAGGCAGGACATGGCTCTTAGAAGGCGGCAGGCAGAAACATTGGAAGAAAAGCTGGAGAAACGATTTCAGGTTGCCAGTGATTGTATTGCTTCCTTCTTTCTCCTTTGGCATGCTGGGAAATGTTCTTGCTATTGAGAGACCAAAATGAGAATGTCAGTGTTATGGGCATTTGTGAGGAAAGAAAGCGGTATTATTGAGTGTCTCTTGTTTATCCCTGTGCAACGTGCTTCTTCTTTTGTGGTCTTATTTTATTTTCCCAACAGCCCTTTGAGGTAGGGGAGGCTGACTTTGCTTAGGAAAAGGGTGTGAGCCTTTGTCTTAAAGGGCCTGCCAGAGCTCCACTGGGATCTGAGTGTGAATCTTGTTGTGTGCACAGATAGGAGAATGGTGACCAGGTAAGGGAAGCTGTCCCTTGTGTTTGGGTACCTCTGTGTTAGTGGGTAGAGTAGAATACCATGTTCTTAAAGATGAGATAGTGAAAAGATCAGTGGTGTGTAATGATACCCTGGGCTGTAGTGAGATCCAAGGAGAGTTGCTGGGAGTTCTGGGTGAGGCTTCCACTTGGGGTCCTAGCGCTGTGGTCTCTGTGCTGAAGCCAATGCAGAAGCATTGGCTTTATACTAAGTAATACACCTTGCCATGTTTGCAGTGCAGTTTTCCAAACAGGGCAGATGCTGTTATGATTAAGAAAAGCTAACTTCATTTAAAACTGTGACTGAGTTTATAGTTGTGTTTTGTTACTCTGTCTTTTCTTAATCAATGTGTCTTAAAAGTACAACTGACTTTCTGTGCACCTTTTGATCTGTATAACATAAAAGGCTGAAAACTACTGGGTTTGATGCTTAAACATTATAGTCTGTTAAAATGTCAAACATGGTCTGGAATATTTTCCCCCTAACATATAGTGTAAGTATTAAATGGAAATCTTTGTTACTTGCTCTACCCTTTTAATTTTCTCAGTGTTTGAAATTAAATTATGATAAATATGAAGCTTTGCACTTGGGTTTAAAAAAAATCAAGTGTGCAATGACAGAATGGGAGAGATTGCCTTGAGAGGAACAAGCTGGAAGAGACTCAGTAGGTTTTTGTTGTTCATAAGCTAATTCTGAGCCAGCAGTGGCTTTTGCCTTCTAAAATGCTGATGCAGCCTTAGCCTGCACTTAATGGAGTACAGTACCTAGAACAAAGTGGGTGGGTGATTCTGCAACACCAGGAAACTGGCAAGTCCAGATGTAGGGTGGGCTTCAGGCCTCCAGCTCTGTTTCTCTGCAGTGCTCCTCTTCTGCCCTCTTTTGTGTGTTGGCTTCATCCTCAGGATGTTTTACCTCATGGTCATGAGATGGCTGCCCACTGCAATCCAGACTATAGGCATCCTTCTTCCCATCTGGGAGTAAGAGAGCTTGTTTGCCGTATTCTCATAGGCTTGGGTTACTGCACATTTCTAAGCCAGTCACTGAGGCTAAGAGAATAGCATTGTGCTAATTGTATGAACCAGAGCTCTCCTAGAACTGAATTGGACACAATCCCACCTCATGGCAGCTACACAGTGAAGAAGACGTGGCCTCTCGAAAGAATATCTGAGTGCTGTTAGGAAGGGGAGAGAGAAATAGCAGATATGTGGGCAACCACAGGCTTTCTGCAAACCTCCTTACCCCATATCAGCGCCCCTCTAGAGTGTCAGACTTTAGCTCTTATTTCTCCTTCTGAAAGGGACATTAGCCAGCTGGACTGTCTTTGAGGACCAGAAATGATGTCCCACCAAGAACTGTTACAGGCATGAGACTGTGGAGAAGGCAGGTTGCTGGGGAACACATGATCATGGCCTTCTAGAATATAAAACCCAGTCAGGGGAGGGGCAGCATCTCTTGTTCACATGTGTGTTTCCAGAGTCCTGTGGGGTCTCTGGCACGTAATAGGTGCACCATGCATTTTCATGGATACAAAGAATAAATCCGAAGGTGGTGAGTGTCCCTTCTCCTGGTGTTCTGTCAGGCGCTGGCTGACTCTGTGCTGGGGAGTTGTAGGAATTCTGGCACAGATGAGGCTGCACTACATGGTTTGATGAGAATGAAACAAATGATTGGACAGAAAGAGGCTTTTGGGATCAGTATGGCTTAAGAAGTTTGTGAGTCCATAAAAAGGCAGTCAGTAGAGTGGGATGGGGTAGCAGAAGGCCTGCCAAGTATTAGATATGTGACTCTAGAGAAACATCCTTCTACCCTCATTTTCCTAATCTGAGAAGTAGAAGCAGTAGTCACTGCCCTGCCTACCTCTCATGTGTGTTTAGAGCAACTGTGTTGTTAAATGACAACCTGTTTCATAAACTATAAAGTGCGGTCCATACACGATAGCCTATTACAGTTGTTTTCTTCTTTAAAGACTCATCCTGAGTATGAAGAAAAAGCCAAAAGTAAGCCAAGAGCCAAGAGCCCAGCACTGTGCCTGGTGCATAGTACATGTTCAGTGTACATCCTTCCTCCAAGCCTGTACCCCCATCCTCCCCAGGACCGGATGGGCACTAACTTATCTTTGGTCTTGGACAGCAGCTAGATCTGGAACCTTGCTTAATAATGATGGTTAGAGTGAAAATAGAATTGTATATTATTGTTATTTTTCACATTCATTTTTGCCTGAGGCAACAGGAGGTGGAGGGAGGTAAATTTGGAGACCTAGGAAGCTCAAAGCTTGAGACACTCCATAGAAGCTACAGTCTAGCCCATTTGGCTTCTTGCTTTGTTTGGTTAGATAATCACACCTTCTGCTCCAGGCATTACTGACCCAGTGGGAGTCAGGAAGGAAATTATTTCCCTCTGTTGATACCCATGTACAATTGTTGACTGTAACCAAGGGCTTTCAGTTTTGATATTTCCTCTTTAGTCCTCAGAAGTGTCAGGTATTAGTCTCTGCCGGAAGCAAAGCATTGGTCATTTCCGTTAGAGGTGAATGTCTTGGCTGTCTACAATTAGTCAGGTGGTTTCTGGGCATGTATGACCATATGCCTCACAAATTACAAGAGGACTTGTTGCATTTGAGCAGTGACTTATTCAGTCTCTGGAGACTCTGTGGCTCTTCAGGTAACCCAGGGATGTTTTGTAGGAGATATATTTGCTATCCATGAAAGTAAAAGGTAGAGATAGATCTCGATCTCTCTCTCTCTTACTGTCTCTCTCTCTCCCTTTATCTCTCTCTCTCTGTCTCTTTCTCTCTCTCTGACTAGATTAAAATAATCCAGGTCTGGGCATTGTATTAGTTGTCTATTGCTACATCACAAATTTAGCTTAAATCAAGAAGCATTTACTATCTCACAATTTCTGTAGGTCAGAAATTTAGGAACAGCTTAGATGGGTGCCTCAAGGTCTCTCATGATGTTGCAGTTCAGGTGTTGCTGGACCTGCAGTCTCATCGGAAAGCTCAACTGGGCAAGATCCTCTACCAAGCTCACTCATGTGATTGCTGGCGGACTTAGTTCCCTGCAGGTGGTTGTACTGAGGGCTTCGGTTTCTTGCCATGCTGCCTTCTCCGTAGGGCAGCTCACATGGCAGCTGGCTTCCCTCAGACCAAGTGAGCAAGAGAAGGTCCCCAAGATGCAAGTCGCTGTCTTGTTATTACCTGATCCTGGAAATGACACACTATTCCCTCTATCTCATTCGCTTTACCGGAAGTGAGTTGCTAAATCCAGCCCACACTAAAGGGGAGGGAATGCACAAGAGTGTGAATACCAGGGGGTGGAGTTATCGGGGCCACTTGGGGGTTGCCTGTTATAGCTGCCCCAGGTGACATGGGAGGTGCTAAAGGGGGAGTGAGGGTTACCTGCAGCTACTGAATAAACTCAGCATACCTCTGTGGATCAATTTTACTTGAAGACTTTTGGGGGAAAACTCCATTTAAAAATCTTAATATAAGCATTAATGTATAATGCCACAGAATACAAAATTGGCATGGCTTTTTAGAGGAAAAACACAAGTTTTCAATTAATGCCGTACTCCCACACCTTTATGTTTTTGCCCTGCTCAGCAGTTAGAGCTGCTTTGGTAGAAACGTCTGAAAGTTCTCACTTGAGCCCTTTGCTGTATAGATGAAACCCCAAGACCGACCAACAAAGGGGGACACTCTTCTGGGGCCACACAGCCAGTGGGTGGCCAGGAGACGAACCATATGTATCTCCAAGAGCTTCCCTTCCATCTGCGCACACAGACTCTGCCTCATAATGAGTCCATGCAACTTCTGGGCATGTTTTCTCTTCTTTTCTCAACCTCTCTCCTGTCCCCGAAATAGATTATGGAAAATAGGTCAAAATTTGGAGTCTCAAACCTTGATTTTGTCCTTTTAGTTAAATTTCAGGGATCTGCATCTCCTGTTGGGTCATGCTGTGTCCTGAAAAGTTGCATAAATCAGTATTACTTGGCTCGGACAGTGTGTCTCTGCAGTTATGAATAACATTTGTATTAAGAAAAGAGAGCTGGTACACAGCATCACCGTGAGATGGACAGGCACAGACGCAAAACCCCAGCCAATACCTTCTGTCTGACGGAAAGTTTCTTTTGTAGAGCATCCGTCTCTTCCCCGACCAAAGTAGTCTCTTTAAAAATCAAGCATGGCAGTTTATTTTATAGAAGATGACAGGTTCTCTTCGAGTCCACCTTAACATTCCTGAAAAATTAATGGAAATGGGAAACTTGAAATTATGGTCAAGCTTATTAGTAGCCACACAGCCAAATGAGGAAAGCACAGCTTTGGTCACTGAGGATGTCCCTGGCCAGAATGTGAATATGTCTCCCCCCTCTATGGTCTCTCTCACCTCTCAACATTTTTTTTATACTTTTTGCTTTTAAAGTGATTCTAATCAATTATATCATTTTTATTGAAAGTGCATAGAAGGAAATAGAGGTTTAGTTGGATGAAGGTAACATAGCAAAGTGGGAATTTGGAACAGCAAGACTACCACATATTAGCTGTGTAATCTTTAGTCACTTAATCAGTTTTAACACCTGTTCCACATCTGAAAAAAAATGGGGCAAATAATGCCTACCCGAGTCTGTGTTCACAAAGCAGCACAATGTATGTGAAGTGCCTATTGAGTGTGGTGCTTCGTATGTAGTTGGTGTACCTTAAGATGTTAGTTTCTGATCTCCTTGATAGTCTGTAACTCTTTACTAGACTCCACCCTTCCTTCTCTTCTTTGTTAGACCATTGTCTCATATCTGCACTGCACACTGTCCCCTCAGATTGGACCAGATCTGTAGCGTTTACGTATCCGTCACCCCAGATTTCACGTTTCCTGAATGACTAATAGCCTTAACATTTATAATTTTGCTCAATGGCTCCTAAGACATAAATACAAACATCATGATATGCTCGTGTTTTCTGACATTTGGAAATATGGTAGCTCTGGGAACAAAATATTTATAAACTGTTTCACGAGGAAGGCTTTTGGCCATCACTACTTAAAATCGTTGGTTTTCATGGCCAGACTGCCGAGTCCAGAGGGTGAGCTCCACTCAGGTGCCATCGCGACCTCTTCCTCTGCAGGTGGAGGTGTCTGTGGGACCTGCCCAGCTCTGACCCGCTTTGGGTTCTCTGACTTCTTCAGGATGAGATCACCTCCCCGTGTTTCAATGGCAACTGGCTTGAGTTATATCAGTTATTAAAAATGATCTAATATTTTCCGTTTAAATCTGGGGCCCTGGCTCATTCTATGATTAAGCTAGTGATTTATTTATAATATGGTACGAGACGGCTGCAGTCACTCTATGATGTAATCTAAGAATGACATGAAAACAAAATAGGCTTTTACATAATGAAAGTGTTCCTGTAATGCAGTTTATAGCAAGGTTTTTTTTTCCCCATTGAGAATGGAGATGTATCCTTACTTTTCCTTCCTTTCCTTTATCTTCTTTTCCCATTTATGAGACTTAAGGCCTTTAAGTTAATTTTTAAAACAATCAGCGTTTACAACTCCACAGAGTCTCTGGTTCACTCTTTGAATCTTGTCTTCTTTGTCCCCTTCCCCCACTGCTCCCCCCCACGGTGTCTGTTGTACGGAGCTACTGCTCAGCCGCTGCTCAGCACTCAACAGGCCTCACCATTTCTTTGCTTACACTGTTTCTTCTGCTGGGAATGCTCCCCTGATCCTGAAGACAGACACACTGTACAGGTTCCTACAGAGAGCATCCTTCTGCAGGCCAGCTCATGTGCACCCCTTCCTCCAAGCTTTCTGTGGAGCTTCTACCCCTGTATCTATACTTCTCAAAGAACTTTCTACCATAGCATTCCCTTACTGTGAGGAGTACCCACAGACTCTCAGAGTTAGAGGGGGAGAAGTGACTTACGGGAATGGGAGAGGGGACCTTGCTATTTCCATGTCTGTTCCTAAACTGGGACCTGGGCAGGTCAGGGCTCATCTTTGGGGATCTGTTTTCCTCATCTGAGGAATGAATGGTTTGGATTTCATTTCACATGGCCAGAAGGTGTATTCAGGTGCCGTCCTGAGGAGGATTCTGAGGTTGCATCCTGACCGAGTTCGTGATCACTTAGCATTATCGCTATGGTTGTGGGCAGGGAGGAAAGGGTGAAGGCATACAAGAGGTCTCTTGGCTGCTTTTTTTTTAATCATTTAAATATGCTTTATTAATTCTTTTTATTGTTTAAATATACTTTATTAATTTTTTTTTCTTGGCTGCTTTTAAAATAGGTGATTTAAAGATCTCTTTTTGTTCTACCTTCTCAGATGCTTTGATTTACTGACTCTTAAGTGTCACGCCCAAGGTCACAAAGCACATCAAGATCTAGAACCCAATTCTCAGAAATAGAGATGGTTGAAAGCTGCACATTCCAACCTCGCATTCATTCATGTAGGCTGGCTGTGGGAGTTGAGAAGCTGGAATAAGAAAAACTAGGAGGTCCATGACTTACTGGAGGTAGAAGACTCCTCAAATTCTGTGTGTGTTTGAGGTTGGGTAGGGTCAAGGGATAGTTTTCACCTCTGTCTTCTTTGCTTCCAAGGAGTTATAATGTCCACACTATTCTAATTTATATCAAAGATGACAGTTCAAATTCAAGGTCAGAAAGGGAGGTTACCCTTCCAGGGTCTTAACTGGATCAGCCTTACCTGGTGAATCCATTAGATCTCCTGTTCCCCTCCCTCCCATCCCAGACAAAGTGCTTAGCGCTCAACAAAGAGTCAAATTGCCTGAGCACTAGGTCAGCTCAACAACCAGCTTGTGGAACAGTGGGGGAGGAGAGAGAAGGAAAAGGAAGAGAGGGCATTTTAGGATGGTTGAAGGCACCAAAAACTAGAGCCCTGGAGAGGGATAAAGGAGGAACTGGAAGTGGTTAATGTGAAGAAGAGAGAAACAAGATGGAGGAGAGAGCAGAGCAGGTGTTACTCTCCTGAGACTGTACAATGGAAGGGACATAAACTCACTCTTTGTGACTTCAGAAAGAGTTCTGGGAACAGTGGATGGAAACAATAGAAAGATAGTATGAGAAACAACTCTTTAATACTAAGAGCAAACCACAAATGGAATGTGTTTTTCAGGGGATCAAAATTCTCCATCATTGCAGATGGTTAGGTAGGGGCGGATGCCTATAGGTGTTTTGTGGAGGGAATAAGAAGTTGTGCTCCACGACCTGTAAGGTCCTCCCTGTCTTGAGAGTCTGGAGTTTTTTGAAGATATATTTTGTGTGCCTTTAAATAATTTCCATTTTAAATGAAGGCTTTATGAAGGAAAGTGATTCTTCTTTCTCCATGGTCTTGGCACACATAAATGCTGACTTATCTTGGGCAATCTCTTCTCCCACTCAGCATTGATGAAGGAAAGGAGGCTAAGTGAGGATGTGTTAGTATTTTGTATATTGAATATATTTTTGAGGATTGTTTCTTTGCCTCTTTTCAACATAGTTCTAGAGAATTCTGTTCTTTACACCTCTTCCAACTGGCCCCCTACCCATTGTCAATGATTTCCTTTTCTCTGCTACCTGAGTGCTTTGCTTATACATTCAGTAGAGTATTTGTGACACTTCCCTTTGTCGTATAAGCAGAATTTCACAGTCTTCTTTCTCCACTAGATTGTAGAAGTTCCTAAAGGGCATGAATTCTGTCTTGTTCCGTATGAGATCCACGGTACCTAGTATAGTGGTTTGCATATAATAACAATGATGACTTACTAACTTAACACCTGTTTATCCAGCACCTATTATGTGCTAGACACTATTCCAGGTGATAGGAGTAGAACAAACTATAAGAAAATCAGATGAATTAATGAATAAATGTGTAATATTTAGGTTGTGATCTATATTAAGAAGAAAAATAAAGCAGGTTAAGGGTATGAATGGTAGACATGATACAAATTTAAGTTCATTGGTTTGAGAATCAGGTCTTGCTGATAAGAATGTACTTGAGTGGAGACCTGAATGAAACGAGGCATCAGGCTGGAAATATGTGGGTTGGGGGCAAGAGAAAGAGTGTCTCAGACTGAGCAAAAGCCATGCAAAGGTGCTGAGCTTGAAGCATGCTTGATATACACCAGGAAAGTGAGGAGTCCAGTGTGGCTGAAGTGAACAGTGTAGGAGAGGTCATGCATGCTAAATAAAAATAGTTGTGACAATAAATACAGGCATACCTCAGATACTGCAGCTTTGGTTCCAGACCATTGCAATAAAACAAATATTGCAATAAAATTAGTCACAAATTTTTTGGTTCTCAGTGCATATGAATGTTATGTTTACACTATACTATAGTCTATTAAGTGTGCGATAGCATCATGTCTAAAAACCAATGTACGTACCTTGATTAAGAATACTTCATTGGTAAAAAATGCTAATGGTCATCTCAGCCTTCAGTGAGTTACATTCTTTTTGCTGATGGAGGGTCTTGCCTCAGTGTTGATGGCTGCCAACTGATCAGTATGGTAGCTGCTGAAGACTGAGGTGGCTGTGGCAATTTCTTAAGATAAGACAACAATGAAATTTGCTGCACGATTGACTTTTCCTTTATGAAAGATTTCTCTGTAACATGCCATGCTATTTAATAGCATTTTACCCACAGTAGAACTTCTTTGAAAATTGGAGTCAGTCCTCCCAAACTCTGTTACTGCTTTATCTCCTAAGAGTAAGTAATATTCTAAATCCTTTGTCATTTCAAATGTTCACAGCATCTTCACCAGGAGTAGGTTCTATCTCAAGAAACCACTTTGTTTGCTCATCCATAAGAAGCAACTTCTCATCCATTCAAATTTAAACATGTGATTGTAGTAATCCAGGCACATCTTCAGGCTTCACTTCTAATTCTAGTTCTCTTGCTATTTACACATCTGCAGTTACTTCCTCCACTGAAGTCTTGAACTCCTCATAGTCATCCATGAGTGTTAGAATCAACTTTTTCCAAAGTCCTGTTAATGTTGATATTTTAAACTCCTCCCATGAATCAAAAATGTTCTTAATGGCATCTAAAATAGTGAATCCTATCCAAAAGGTTTTCAGTTTATTTTGTCTAGATTCATCAGAAGAATTACCATTCATGGCAGCTATAGCCTTACAAAAGTTATTTCTTAAATAATCAGACTTGGAAGTTGAAATTACTCCTTTATCCATGGGCTACAGAATGGATGTTGTGTTAGCAGGCATGGAAACATTAATTTCCTTTTACATCTTCATCCACAGCTCTTGGGTACATTGTCAAAAAGCAGTAGTCTTTTAAAAGAAACCTCTTTTTCTGAGCGGTAGGTGACAGTGGGCTTAAAATATTCAGTAAACCATGCTGTTAACAGATGTATTGTCATCCAATCTTTGTTGTTCCATTTATAGAGCACAGGCAGAATAGGTTGAGCATAATTCTTAAGGGCCTTAGGATTTTCAGAATGGTAAATTGGCTTCCACTTAAAGTTACCGGCTGTAGGCTTCTACCAAGAGTTAGCCTGTGCTTTGAAGCTTCGAAGCCAGGCGTTGACTCTTTTTTCTTGCTATGAAAGTCCTTCTTTCAGTATAAGGCTGTTCCACCTACACTGAAAATCTGTTGTTTAGTGCTTGCCTTCGTTAATTATCTTAGCTGTATTTTCTGGACATGCTGCAGCTTCTCCACCAGCACTTGATGCTTCATCTTGCACTTTATGTTATGGAGTCATCTTTCCTTAAACTTCATAAACCAAACTCTGCTAGCTTCAAACTGTTCTTCTGCAGCTTCCTCACCTCTCTCAGCCTTCACAGAATTGAAAAGAGTTAGAGCCTTGCTCTGGATTAGGCTTTGGCTTAAGTGAATGTTGTGGCTGGTTTGATCCATCCAAATTACTAAAACTTTCCCCGTATCAGCAATAAGGTTGTTTTACTTTTTGATTATTTGTGTGTTCACTGGCGTACATTTTCAATTTCATCCAAGAACTTTTCCTTTGCATTCACAACTTTGCTAACTGTTTGGCACAAGAGGACTAGCTTTTGGCCTAGCTCAGCTTTTGACATGCCTTCCTTATTAAGCTTAATCATTTCTAGCTTTTGATATAATGTGAGAGACGTGCTACTCCTTCTTTCACTTAAACACTTAGAGGCCATTGCAGTATTATTGACTGGCCTAATTTCAATATTATAGTTTCCTAGGGAATAGGGAGTTGTGGAGAGAGAGAGAAAGAGAGAGACACACACACACTGGGAATGGCCATGGAGCCATCAGAATACACACAGCATTTATGGAATAAGTTTACCATCTTACATGGGTGTGGTTTGTGGTGCCCCCAAACAATTACAGTAGTCACATCAAAGATCACTGATCACAGATCACCATAATAGATATTATAATAGTAATGAACAAGTTGATTTGCCAGGAGTGCCGCAATGTGACACAGAGACACACAGTGAACACATGTTGTTGGGAAAATGCTGCCTGTAGCCTTGCTTGATGCGGGGTTGCCAGAAAGCTTCAATTTGTAAAAACACAGTATCTGCAAAGTACAATAAAATGAAACGCAATAAAATGAGGTATGCCAGCATTTGTTAATCACAGTGAAGATGCTCAGGAAAAACATGCCTTTGTGATTTAAAGAATCCACAGAAATCTAACGAAAGAATAACAAAACATATTTCTGTTTTTCAGCTTTAAGACACAGGGCAGCAGAGCAGGAGCTGGGACGGTAGCAGTGGGCAGCCCAGAAAAAGTCCATTTCTGAAGGGGCCTGGTTTCCCTCCCACCTGTAGTCCTCTGTGGGGGAGGGCTGTCCCTTCAGATTCTCTGCTCTTACAGCAGGCACACCTGCAGGGATGCTCGGGCCCTGGGTGCAGATGGGCAATTGCATGCCTAATCACCCATTCAGGCACCCACTTATTTGTTTTCCGCATGCAAATATGGGTTTTTTTGCAGATGGATTTAATATAGTTGTTGCTTCCTCATTTTATTTAAAAGAAAACAAATGGTTAACCATGTCAGTTGAGGGTAGCAAATAGAAACGTGAGTATTACGGTCTTTGCCGCTCGTGTTGATTACACGACTGAAAGCGATCCCAGGCAAATCAGTCTTTTCTGTGCTCAGTTTTATTTTTACTTTATATCACCCTTTCTTATGATCATTATTGATTAAAAAGTTTTAAAGAGGGATATCATATTACTTTCCCTAAATTATTTTCTCAATATTTCAGGCTCTCTATATTTTTTTTCAGGCTCTGTATTTTTATTGCATGGTTTTCACTTTCACCTTTTTAGTTTCTGAACTTGGGGCGGGCCCGTTGTCCAAAAAAGGGTGTTATGGAATCTCCAAAAGCCATTGGCAGGTGGTGTCTGTGACTTCCTTAGCCTGGAAATAAACAAATAAACAAACACAAATTAGAAGTATTTGCTCTTATTAATGTGCTATTATTATTGATTATGCAAGCTCATGCAAAAGTCACTTTCATTTATCTGGGAGGCCATAGGTAAACACCAATACCAACCAGCAAGAGTGCTTGGGTGGGTGTTTGCTTTTATTTCTAATAAAATTTTAGAGCTCTAGAGTAGGATATCAAAATTGGTAGATACTTTGAAATTCATTTTCTTCCAAGCATTTCACTTTACAGTTTACACTTTACAGTTAGGGAAACAGAGGCCCTGAGAGGTACTCTCAGGACTCAGAGAGCAGGAAGTAGAGACTGGACTTGAGCAGCTGGAACTCTGGTTTTGCTGTCCCCCAGCCCATGGAGCTGGAGACGGCTGCCTCGTGGCTGGGGGTGATGGAGAGACTGCTGGACCCTGCAGGGGATCTCATCTCAAGGTGGGGTTTGTGTGTAAATGGGGTGTGTGTGTCTTGTTTTTCTTTTATAAACTAATTTCAAAATCCTTTTGGTATTAAATTTTAGGTAAAGAAGTAGTGAGGGAGAATGTGGGTAGGAATTCCTTGCAGCTTGCCTGACAAGGCTGTTGACTGGATAAGAGTCAGAGTTTGGGGTGAGCCTGTGTGTGTGTGTGTGTGTGTGTGTGTGTCTGTGTTCGCACGCGTGCTCCTGTAGGTGTGTGTGCGCGCGCGGGCATAGAGAGAGATGAACAAACTAAGAGGGAGTGGTCAGACCACAGCGGGGGCGGGGGGGAAGAGAGAGAGAGAGACAGAGAGAGGGCGAGAGAGAGAGAGCGGGGGAGAGAGAGAGAGAGAGAGAGAGAGAGAGAGAGAGAGAGAGAGGGAGAGGTATAGATGGACAAAGATGGAGAGGTCAGACTAGACCATTTGTTAATAGTACCTTCACAGGCACAGACTTTCTGAGCTAGAAAGAAGTCTAAAGCTTACCGAATTTGACTGCTCTATTTTGTAGAAAGAAAACTGATGCACCCATTGTAGTTGAGAGCCTTGCTCAAGATCATTCAACTTTAATTGAATAGTTAAGACTAGCAACATCCTTGGATAGAAACTTGTATTTGGAGAGGTATAATCATAACAAATCATATTTACTAGTTAGCCAGTAAGGCTACTCAGGTGAGATGAAGCATCTAGCATCTACCTTCTCTGGGATTCTTCCCAACATATGGTTTTGGCAGAAGGAGCACGGCCAGGGCCGTGGAGCTCCAAGTGCAGGCCCTCTCTGTCCCTGCAGATATGAGCAGACACATAGGCAGAGATCAGATAAAGGCTTAACTAATACACCTTCCCACTGGCTATATTAAAAATAATCCTCTAAAAAATTTAGGTTTGGAGATCAAGGCCAGTGAAGTAACATTTTGTAGAACTTTTAGTTGTCTTAAATATAGTATCCTTTTCACTTTTAAGTATAAAACATTTAGATGTACGGGGTTTGTATGCAAAGTCCAAAATGATATTTTTGGAGGTGGCATGACAGCGAGATCGTGCATATGTGTGAAATGGGCAAATTTTGTCAGGAAAGTGTTAAGAGAGGGTTAGTGTTTTCTATAGTGGCTGCGAGAATGGTAAATGGTCCTGGGGACAGCCTGATCCTCTAGGAGCAGAGGGCGGTGGGTGCAGAAAGGGCTACTGATCCAGCGTGAGTTCAACCTGCTGTGCCTGTTATCTGTGCCGGCCCCTCTGCAGCTGTTCGCCCTGCAGTACGTGCTGCACATTTGTCCGGCTGACACTGCATGGCTCGATACACGTGCTTCTCCGCAGTGTGCTGGCCCGTCCCAGACACTCGGCAGCCTCCCGTGTCATGTCAGACACCCTGTGACAGGGATCTAAGTGTCTGCCTACTTGTTCCCCTGGTTTTCTCTTCTCCTCCTTGCAGTCCCCACCCACCTTTCCCTTTGGGGAAAAAGAAGTCATCAGAATTGTTTGAAGGTTCATTTATGTTGATTTGCTTGTATTTTGAAACTGATTTGTTTCCTGCTCGTGTCTGCAACTGATCCACTTTATGTGAGACCACACGATGACATATTTGAGTTGGCCCTCTGATTTCCTTTTTTCTTTTCCTCAGAGATAAAGGATATCCTTCTTTCCTCAGACTTCCAGCTTTCTCATCTACGTGGACAACCTATTTTTGCAGAATCTTTAGAGAGTTACTGACTTTGTTAGAACTACTACTATAGAAGCAATTCAGATGATGGAATCCTACTGACTTGCTTTTCTAGAAACAATTTATTTTCCCTACAACTTCAAGGAGCAGGGGTGGGTTATAGGACATTCTGAAAATAAGAAAAACATGCCAAATGAGTTGTGATTTCCAGCTAGGCATGTGGATAAAAGGCTTTTCTTCCAGTGACTTCTCTGCTTATTGGAAAACTCTGGGCTGGTAGATTTCATGATTCTGAGGCTGTACGTCCTCTTGGGTTATAGCGGGTGATGAGGTTTGGTCGCAGGGTGGAGGATGATCTTCTTTTGGGCTAATGGATGTCAAGGAGACATGCTCTCCTTTGGCATTAACACAGATCATATTTTCCAGTTGGATAATGTGTAAGGAATCCATCAACTTTCTAACCTAGAGAACATAAGAAATGCAGAGCTTTTGGAGGGTCAGCCTTAACATGGGTTAAGTTTTAGTACAGCTGGTGGCTAAACTTGGCGATTTTTACTGGATTTGTTCAACAAATTTCTTAGGCACAGGCCTGCTTCTTATCCTCTCCACCCCCAACACCTGTTGGCGATGCCTTATTTGATTCTTCTTGCTTTCTATATGGTATTATTGAAAAAGAAAAAAACAGAAAAGCACATATTAAACAGGAGAGCTGAGCTCTGACCCAGTTCTGCTATAGCCACCTGTGGAACTATTAATATTTGCAAACATTTTCATTCATTCAGCAAATGACTCTTGCATAGCAAGCACTGGAGGTACAAAACTATGTAAGCCACAGTTTTTTTTCTTTTTTCTTTTGAAGAGCTGGAGTGTAGTGGCGCAATCGTAGCTCACTGTAACCTTGAACTTCTGGGCTCAAGCAATCCTTCCACCCCAGCCTCCTGAAAAGTGGGATTATAAGCATGCACCACCATGCCCTGCTAACTTTTTTTTCATCTTTTGGAGAATGGGGTTTTGCTATGTTGCCCAGGCTGGTCTCGAACTTCTGGCCTGAAGTGATCTTTGTGCCTTGACCTCTCAAAGTGTTGAGATTACACATGTGCACCACAGTGCCTGGCCAAGACACACTGCTTACAGTTAGGGACAGAGAGCTTAGTACACAAATAGAACATGAAGTCACTTCTCCTTTCTGGGTCTTTATTTTACATTAGTGAGAGCCAGAACTGGGCTGGATCATCACCAACGTCCCTTCTCATGCTAACATGCAATCATTCACACAAAAAAATTATTAAACATCCGGTAATCACATATCTAACTAAAAACTGGCAAATATTTTCTGTTTTTCCTTAGTTTATAGGGAATGATACTGAAGACAAATGAGGCAATGTCTAAAAAATGCTTTAATAAGCAACTTAGAGAAAGATATTATATAAGTTTGAGGCATTATTATTAATGAAAAATGAAAACAAGGGCTGATGTTTTTAGAGAGAGAACAGATGGTTCCTTTGTTTAGAATTTGAGTATAAAGGAGAGAGGAAAAAAAAGATACTTGCCATATTGTTTAGGCCCTCCACGTGAGTAACTTTAAAATGCCAAAACAGTCTGGTTAGGAAAGTCCCATAGATGCAAAATAGCTCCTACACTGATCAAACTATAATTAATGTAACAAAAAAATGACAGTAAGAAAAATACTAATAAGAAGTGCCACAGCAACAGTTGATACAACCTAACAAAAACTCCCATTTTTGCATCAGTTCTAGAAACTTAATTTTTCCTGTCTTCAGGAGTTATGCCACACCGTGGAACAGATTAATGAGAACTGATTTAAAACTGTGTCTCTTTCTGAAGTCCCCCCCGCCCCCGAAGTTATTTTAGTTTGCCGTGACTCATAAAGGAAATCTTGAGGATTCACAAGAAATTTGCACTTCTCTCCCACCTTTGCTGTTGGGTACTAATAGGAAAATGGTGTGATTTGGGGCAATTTAATTAGAGAGCAAAGCTCTAGGGGACTTGGAGTGATGTGGCAGAAGGCCGGATCTGGGAAGGGCCTTTGAGAAGCTTGCGTGAACAGTTGTGAAATGGTCTCTTTCTCTCTCTTTATGTCTTAATTTCTTATTATCTGTCTCTACAGTACACGAGTTGATTCATGGTATTCTTTTGGCATGATCCTTGCCATCCTGGGTCTATTGCTCTTGAGTCTGCAAAAAATGTAGGCTATGAGAATGAGGCCATAGGCCACCAAGCTGGCAGCATTGAGCAAAAGGTGCTAGACCCTTAGTTCAGGTGCCGTATGACCTGTGGCATGACCACACAGGGTGACCTTAGTCTTCTTAGGTCTCAGTTTCTTCACTGTGGAAAGAGGAGATTAACCAGAATGTTCATTCTGACATTAATCTGAGTTCAGATCAGGTTCAACTGTAGGAAGGCTGAGAATGGCTTTTAATTTGGGAGTGTTTAAAAGCAACTATGCCTTCTCAAGACAGCAGAATTCACATTGTTGAGGTGGGAACTTCTTGAACACGACCTGAGCCTCTTGCTGAATCCATTCTGTGCAGTGTGGCGTAGCTGGGGATGGTAAGCTCATTCACAGACTGGGAAGAGGCAGAGCGGACTTGCGGGGAGTCACTGGTCTAGAGCTTGGTTTTGAGTTCTGGGTTCCAGTCCTACTTCGGCTGATGACCACATGAGATCTTGGAATACCTACCTCTAAGGTTTCTTTCAGGTCGATTCGCTGGTTGGTCTGTGGTTCATCAAAGCGATTAGAACACACTCTACCGTTCCTTCAAGGCCGCGCCTTTGCTCCGGAGACTCCCTGGGGACGCTCTCACTGTGTGCTGCGCTTGTCTCTCTTAGACACTTAATTCGTCCTCCCTCGTATGACAGTCAGAAGTGTAATGATGTGTTGTAGAGGTGCCCTTCCTTGTCACCTCTGATAACCTACCCTCTTCTCCTCTGAGGAAACCACTCTTTTAAAGCACCTTTCGGCTTAACCACACCGTATGGTGTTTACTCATATTGCGTGTTTTTCGCATGCCCTGGACTGGGAACGGGGCTGTGTCCTGCTCATTTCTGAAGCCTGGGACCTGTACGTCAGTACCCGGCGCAGGGTAGGTTTTCAGTAAGTGCCAGCTGAATGCATGTGAATGGCGACATGAGTTCCTTGAGGGCACAGACAATGTCTAGTGGGTTTCTGTCTTCCTCAGAGTGTCTCACCTCCCACCCAGGGCTCTAAATGCAGTATGTGACCAACTGCTGCTGAATTGTGTGAAGAGAGGTGGAGATGGGCCTGGGGCAGGGAAAGCACATCCAGATAAACGCTGCTTACCTTGGTCACATTCAGTATCTTCGAGGAACTGGGCTGACGAAGGCCACAGAGCATTGTGGGTCTCTGCTGGAGTGCCATGGGGTGGGAGGAAACCGCTCTTCCTCACGTCCTCACGGTCACATCTGGGTTCCCTCGGCTGGCTGCACCACTGACGACTTGGTCTCTCATCCTTGGTCTGTTGCTAGTGATTTTTGTCTTCTTCTTTGCACTCACCATTCCAGGCTTGAATTAGGATAAATTGGCAACATAATTCTGCCTCATTTGGTTTTAAATAGTTTGTGGGCAGGGATGGTGTTTTCTGCTTCTGTTCCCCACGGGTCCTGGGCCAGAGCCATTCACAGAGAAAATGCTCAGTAAATGTTTGCTGACCTAAATTTCACTCCACCCCCTTTGCTCTCCTACTGCCTTTCCATCTCCTCTTAGGAGCCAGCCTGTGCAATAATGCTGCCCATGCAATAAAGACCGCAGAGTAAACTTAATGAAATAGCAAAGCATGCTTCCTCCTTCTACTCCCACATTTTTTCTTTTCAGATCAAAATAACTTTGCATTTGGGTGCGCCCTTCCTTAAAAAAAAAAAAATCAAATAATGACAAATACATCCTGCTACTGCTTTCCTTTGTCCACAAATTCTTTTGTTTTGTTGGGAAAATAAAAAGATTTTAGTTTTTTGACTGTAATTGTTGAAATATATTTTCAAGATTTTTAACTTTATTTCTTGGCTTATACCATAAAATAGTATGAAATGATGTGACAATTTTCTAATGGAGAAACAACTTAGAATATCCCTTAGATGTTCTATCTGCTTCTTAATTGTTTTGTTATTTTAGGCATTTAAAAAAAAATCCCTATTTCTTTGTCTATAAAATGAGGTTATTGAACAAGATGCTCCGTACAACTTGTTTTTTCATTAACATTAAATCCATGGTACCTGAGGACTTTGGGAATAGACAGATATTTCTAGGTGTCTATTTCATGTTTCTGCCCTTTAAGTGGAGTGATAACCCATAAACTCCTGTAATTATTAGCCTCAATAACTTTCAGAAGCCTTTAGGAAGCAGACACCCTGCAATTTATTTCACTAATTTGTTTGTGATTAACATCTTCTGCCCCTTCTCATATCCCAAGCTTAGTGTTTTGATATTTAATTATAGGGAATTCTTTCTTCTCCATAAATGAAATACCAATTGTATTTCATTTCTCTTATCTGAAATCTCTGCTGACTTTCCACATCTTAATTTAAGTAGTCTAAATAGGGCATGAGATCTTAAATATTCTCTCCAGTTCCTACATTCGCTCCTGAGGAACAAAGTTTTCCCTGGAAAAGGGTGGGAACCTGAGAGCTCCCCAGAGGACAGGGGCCTCAAAATACCCACTTTTTCCTAGCATGTGACATAGACGAGACACAAAGTAGGGGCTCAGATACTTATTTAGTAGAATCAACTGAATTCTTTAATTTTCACAAAATTATGCTTCTTATCAATACTTTGTAGATGTGGAAATGGAGGCACAGTCACACTCAATATCTTGCTCAAAATGACTAATCAATTAAGTGACTTAATAATTTATTGATATCTAAGACTTTTCTTTCATTGTGTGGCCTCAGACCAGAGGTTATGGGATTTCAGCCTCCTTTGCTGGAGATTGGTGAACCAAGGACTGGAGAGGGAACCCTGGCTGTCTCAAGTCACCCTGATGAACTAGAAAGGGACTCTATACAGCCTATACTTAAAAGCTTGACATGTGAGTGTGGAGACCTGAATGTGACTGAGCTCAGATCACTTGAGTCTTCTGATCCTCACTTGACCCGTCTGTGAAATGGGGTAATGAACTCTTTTCTGTATGAAGGCAGGGGCTTGTCCAGACAATCTCTAGGAAACTTTTCTTACACTGGGATCTATGGTGCCGTGAGCAGTACAACCCACACCCAAGGTACTAGTTGTCAGGTACCTTGGAAAAAAGGTTGAAACTATTTTTAGAGGCTTAATAGAGTAGGGAGTAGGCTACTCTTTATAGAGTAGTCGATAGGAGAGCAATACTTTTGAAAAGTTAAGGAATAATTTTATACACTGCTTAAATAATTTTATAAAACTAATATTCACATGCAAAGTACTATAAAACTTATTAATAATTTTTTATAGACTAGTGAAATCGGTTTGTTATTTTTGCCATCTTTCTTTTGTAGAAATTGAGCAAGGGTGAGAAATAAAATGATGGCATCAATGTCAATCTAAGGACACTGTCAAGCAGCAGAGAGTTGAAGCTTTTTCTAACTTAGGGGCTGCAAAGGAGTCTAAAGTCTTCTAGTCCAGTGGTTTGCAAACTTTGCTACCTATTAAAATCTTCAGAGGAACTTTAAAAAACTGCTTGGTCCCTAAAATAAAATGTTCATCTGAATCACAATGTCTGTGGGTGGGACCTGAGTTTCAGTTTATTTTAAAGCTCCGCAGGGTTTAGCACCATTGATCTATTCTTGATTTTTGATACATTTCTTTGATAGTATCTTGGTTGACATCTTGCTAGGTGGGCTGTACTTCCGGGCTGTCACCTCTCTGACACCCAAATGAAAACTACTGGATGACGAAGAAATTCTCTCAGATAAGATGAACACAATGCAAACCTTTGAAAAGGCTTATGATCCTTGAAATAAATGTTGGGCAAAGAAAGAAAAGGGTTAACATTTTTTACATTGGCACAAGTTTTCTTTTTATGCTTCTAAGAACGTTTAAAAATGACAGCAAGGAATATATTTCATTGATTTAATTGTTCAAGTTCTTTTAAAAGTATGTGCAATAAAATACCATTTAAGAGAACTGACCTTTATATTTTAATGCTTTTTGGAAAGGAATAATACCTAGTATTCAGCTGAAGTATAACTTTCAATTGTATATATATTCAGTCAGCAGAGACTGTTTTGGAATCAGAGGGCTGAGGGTTATTCTGCCTTCCCAGATATTTTACCTGTTTCCGTTTAAACATCAAGTTCTATTCGGTTGATGTTTCTTGACCTCATAATGTCTAACCTTCGTATCTTTTTTTATTCCTCCTCCACACTTATCCAAGAAGGAGACTTCAAGGCCTGACTCATTACTTTTTCCTTCTGCAGGGACGTTCAGGTGTGTAGTGGGGAGCAGCACAAGTGACCCCATCCAAATTTTGACAAGGAAGAAAGCGTCTCCCCCCGCCCCCCGCAATCCGTTTGGTAATCCTTAACCCCAGAGGCCACTGCTAACAGAGTTTAAAGAATTGATGCTAGCTATTATGTTGTTGGATATAGCTCATCTTCCAACTGTAAACTTGTTCTTTCTAGAAGGGAAATACTACTCAGGTTGCAACCATAGCGAACTGGAATTTCAGAGGCTTGAATTGACCTACAAATCTTGTAATTGTACCTCTAGTTATATATCCACTGTGGTCTTGGATATGTGAGGTGTTGTCTACCCCCAGGAGTTTTAGAAGAAAATATAGACACCTTTTCCATATTAAAAAATTCAAATATAAAAAATTCCTTGTGTGGCTCTGTAATATATATATTTTATATACATTTATGTACATAAATATTATATGGGATGAAATAGCTTTGACTTAATTTATTAATTACTTTAAAATCCTTTTAGAAAATGGAGCTAATTCTCAATTACTACATTTTTTCCTTTTTCTTGATGGTTATTTTCTTTCTACTTTTTATTATAAATGATTTCAACTTATAAAAAAGTTACAAAATAAGCATAGTCCAAGTAATATCCATATACTTTCTCCCAGATTCATCTGTTGTTAATATTTTATCTTGTTAGCTTTATCACCTTCCCCTCTTCTCTCACTTGTGGATATGTGTATGTATATATGCATATGTTTATGCATATATATGTTTAATATTTTTCTGAAGTATTTGAAGTTGCATACATCATGGCCCTCTACCCCTAAATACAGTGTGTATTTCCTAAGAATAAGGAGAATACAGGTAGTTTCATCATTTTCACAATATGGTTCTCAACTTTAACACTGAGTCAATACTTGAATCTACTGTCTGTATCCTTTGTCAAGTGGCCCAGTTATGTTCTCGATAGCATTTTTTTTCCCCTTCAGTGTACAGTCCAGCCCAGGATCAGGCTGGGCATTTAGTTATCATATTTCTTTAGTCTCCTTTAATCTGGAACATTTCCACAGCCTTTCTTTATCTTTTATGACATTGACACTTTTTTAGAATATAGAACCCCTTTCCCTTTAAAAATAGAAATTTCTGATTTTGTCTTACTCCATTGTTTCTTCATGTTTAGATGCAATTACGCACTCCCTGAAAGAATATTGCACAGATGGTGTGTGTCCTCCTCAGGCATCCCCTCTGAAGGTTTGTGCTGTCCATCGGCCCCTCACCAGCGATGTTAATTTGTTACCTAGTCAAGGTGGTGTCAAGTTTCTCCATTGTAGAGTTATTTTTTCCTTTACAATTATTAAGCAATCCATGGGGAGATACTTTACTCTTGCTCCTCATCAAAATGTTCTCTAAGTTCTTGCCTGAACTAGTCTCTACTCTGATGGCTGCAAAATTAGGAATTTCCCTCTTTATCACTCCGTTCGCATTTATCAATGAGCATTCTGCATTGTTCTCTGCGCAGGAGTCCCTTCCTTCTCCCCTCTCCCCCTTCCCTCCCTCTCTTCCTTGCTCTCTTTCCAATTTAGGTTATACCCTTCCAGATTTCTGTTTCAATCTTTCATCACTCATTCCTGCTATGTAATTATTTGGGTCCTCAAATTGCCCCAGATTTGGCCAATGGGAGCCCCTTCCAACTGGCTCTTGTGTCCGTGGGACATGCCACCATCATTTTTGTTGTTGTTAACACTTACTTAGCTGCTGGAATAAAAAGATGTTCTAATTTTATGTTGTATCTTTTCTGTCCCTGCTCTGAAGCCAACCATTTCTTCGCTACATCCTCATTCTTTTTCCATGGAGAACGGTGTTGGAGACCAATATCTGAGTGCTAGTGTGCTCACTGCGGCTGTGGTGTCTTCATTTCTAGGCCCTTTCAGTGGCCAGAGCCAGGAAGTTTCACGCATGGAAGTATTTATATATGTAAAAAACACCTAATATATACATTCCTGTAAATATATGGATGTGTGTATATATATAGCTATACACAAATAATAATTGTCCATATTATTTACTACACAAAAGAGTTCAGGATATGTTTGTGGTGCCCCTCCCTCAACTTTCACAGCCCCCTCCCCAAGACTGAGGGTGTGTTGCCAAACACTGTTCAGGGATTACCTCGGTTAGTTCTTTTTGCTTTATGTCTCTTCTCTCCTAATGTCATTATATTGTTTATTTGAAACACAACTGGGTTCAATTGCTTCAGTTTGCTTTCAATTGTAGTCTCTCTCCTTCCCATCCTTGTTGGTTTAATTTTATTTTTTGATCATGTAAAATATTAACATGCTTCTAAAAGCCAAAACTATACAAAAAGATATACTCAAAGAAGTGCCACTCTTGTCAATATTTCTTCCAGACTGTTATTCCCTATACCTCTTGTTGGTAATCAACTCCATTGTGCTCATTTGCACTTTGCTTTTTAAAATTCTTTTTTTCTTTTTTTTCTTTTTCTGCTACCCTCCCTCCTTTTCTTTTTTTCTCTTTCCCTCCCTTTTTCCTCTGTCCCTTCCTTCTTGCCTTCCCCTCCTTTCTCTTATCCAATCTCTTATGCTTGGACAATGGGGTAGTCTCCTGTGATGAGTAACATTATGCATATGTAGTTTTATGTCATCGGAAGTATATCTTCAGGATATATTCCTAGAAATGGAAATATTGGGCCAAGAGTAAATGTTCTGTTAGGGTTTTTTCCCTGCCAAATTCCTCTCCATGGAAACGTCCTACTAGTATTCTCAACCACAGAGTGTCTGTCAAGCTTATTAATTGTTGCTGATATGATAGGTAAGAAATGACATCTCAGTATAATTTCAATTTACATGTATATTATTATATATGAAGTCAGACATCTTTTTATATATTTAAAGTCCATATTTATTAATTTTATGGTTCCATTTTTTGTGAATTACCTGTTCGTGTCTTTCGCCCATTTTTTTTTCTATTGGATTTTTGTTCTGTTTTTCCCTTAATTAAAAAACTCTTTCAAACTAGGTATTAGCCCTTAATCCATGAAATATGTTACAAATATTTTTCGCAATTTGTTACTTGGCTTTTGACATTGACTACAGTGTTTTTTTCTTTTTTGTCATATAAAATTTTTATATTTATATAGCCAAATTTAAGAATCATTTCTTTTATTGCTTTTGGACTTTGTTCATGGTTAGAAAGCATTTCTTAACACCCATGTTTACTCATGTTATCTTCCAATACCTGTATAGTTTCATTTTTCAAATTTAGATCTCTGATTCATCTGCAGTTTATTCTTGTGTATGATGTGATGAATGGATCTAATCTGACCTTTTCCCAAATGGTTATCTAGTGTCCCAAGACTATTTAGATACAAATATGTTTTCATACTGCCCTGTGATTTGAGATTGGTGGTTACTTTTTAACCTACACCATGACTAGGTGTGAAGGAGAATGAATGATGGTGTACAATGGACAGGCTGATTAAAGGAAAATGAGATCCTGGCTAGATAATGGCGGAGACTTGATTAGAGCCTATGTCTTTTGATTTCAGCTGAGAACTCTATACCTTTGACAAGTCAACCTCTCTGGTCCATTTCTCTTGTCAATAAATTGATTAATATATTTAACAGAAAAGAGGGGTTAGGGTTTGTCGGTGCTTTCCCTCTTCTTAGTAAAACCTATAACCACCCCTCCTTCCCCAAATAGATAATGAGAACTTGCCTGCATACAATTTCGTGAGCACCTGTGGCTCTGTGTCTGTTGTCTCTAGTTCCTGGTCACATGCTGGTCACTCACTGTGCCCTCTTCTGAAAACTGCCCATGTTTCAGTGATGCCTCTGCTTGTAGGCCACAGGTATAATGGGTGAGAAGTGAACTTGGAAAGTTTTGCGCTGAGTAAGGTTGCATTGCATAAATCTTTACCTTTGTACTTCCAGAGTCTGACTCAGGGCTGTCTGTGCACTTGGCTTTTGCCCAATAAATATCTGATGAATTTAAGTGACTAGACATTAAACTAGAACAAGGTCTGCCCACTTGTTCTTAAGAACTTAAAGTCTACAAATGATGTATTCCAAAACTACAAAAGAAGGTGAAAGCCAAAACAGATGAAGCTGTCCTTATATGGGTAGGAAGAATTCAGTAAGATTTTACTAGTTCAACAGGTGTTGCCTATAGTGATTTGGAACCGTCTGCCACTTCTGAGACAGGGCCTCACTGTATCACGTGGTCTGCACATTTTGCAACTGGTCCTTATCATTTTATGCCTGGAACTCCTCACCCCCTTTAAAAACAGCAAATCAGCATTTTAGTGGTGGATGGGGAAGAAACTGGCTTGCATTAGTCAGATGTATAAGGCAGGCTCTGATAAACTCAATCTTGCTTTCGTACACGTCTGGGAGAAAGACCTTTTCCTTACTTGGCTTGCCGACGTCTTTGCCCTGCTTGGGATGCTGTGAAAATGGAATTGTTGTGAGAGTCCTTGTATGGTGAAGGAAGAATCAGAACAAAGGGGTTGAAAGATCTGAAGGAGAACATTTCCAATTCTGTAGGCATCTTCCTCTTTGGGATACCAACAACCCTCTGCTTGCCAGACATAGTGTGTAGAATTCCTCCAACGCCTCTCCTCAGGTGGAAGACGTGGCCTGTGTAACTGAATGACCGACATCGCCAGGGCAACTGCTACCAAAGTGTGGCCGCGCTCCTGCAGCGCAGCCTCCTAACGGGACTTCTGACGGAAACCGATACCGAAATATTTAGATCCCCGGAGGCCTCCTCTGTCCCAGCCATACTTACCAGTTACCGAAGTATCCTTTGTCTTTCTGTGGTAGTGGCTAAACACAGACAAATCCTACACCCTGACTTACTCCTGCCTCATGCGAGGGAAGTTATAAAATGTTTGAGTTACTTGCTTAAGTGTTATTCCTGTAATGGCTTCTTGATGTGCCTTGGTGGAGATTTTGAAAGCATCTTGGTTGCTTCAACATAGAGTTGTGAACCATTTTGTAATTGGCTGCTCTCATCTGCTCTGCGGCTTCATCTTAGAAAAGGAACAGAGAGGACACCAAATACCAGATCTGCCAAAGACTGTGCTAGATGCTTTCACTAGATGTCTCATACAATCCTTTCAACACCCACTCAAAATATTGGTGCCATCCCATTTTACAGATGAGGAAACTGAGGCTCAGAGACCTTATGTGTTACTCTCCCAGGTCAGAGCTAGTAGTCACAGAACTGAGACTCAAAACCAGGTCTGCGTAGCCATGAAATTTGTGCTTTTCCTGTATGCTCTGACATCTGACACATCATGTCAGCACATCACCCTTTTTCTGCTCTTGTCCATAGAATTCTGGGCAAGCAGCCTCGATTTGGGACTTGATTGTCCTGTGAAGCCTTTTCTGACTTTCGGCTATACTGCTCTCCCCCGCATACACTCTCAACGCTATAATGGTTGGTTGTATGTGTGTTTGTCTCCAGTGCTGGTCTGTGTGTTCTTCTAGATGTCTTAGTATAGTGTCTAATTGATAACAAGCTTTTGATACATGTGTTGAAAATTCTAATTTTTGCTGCATGTTGTGTTTCCACGCTGACACTAAAAATCTAGGCATGCCTTCTTAGAATTATTAGGGAACCCAGTTACCTTTAAGCATGTACCGACTTTGGTTTTTTTTTTTTTAATATTTGACCAAAAGCTTCTCTTTGGTTTAGGCCTTTGCTTTATTTGTTGGAAGGATAAAGTTGCCAAATGCCTACCTCAGTAACATTTTGGGCGTCTCGTCTCTGAATTTATTAAGGATAATAATTGTGTGGGTAATCAATGATGTTAATATCACATTGGTTACTATTATGTGAGCATAAAAATGTTAGTAATGAACAAACATATATTTCAAATTTTTTAATTTCCAGATATGTACTTTCAAATATAGGTAACATTTTACATGTGGTTTGGATTGAAAAATCTTTTTAAAGTGCTTTATACTCTGAGATACTAACAATCACTTGAAATATAAAGGAATGTAATATTGTAAGAATAAAATGCTACAATATTCATTGATGATTGTGAAAGCTATTAATGTTATAGGTTAAATAATTATTAAAAACTTTGAAATAAATAAGTTGGGAAATTAATTGATAATTAATATAAATATGAGATTAGTTAAATATTAGTTAATAGACTTTATTGGCTAGGTAACTTTGGGAGCAACAACATATCTTTTTTAGCTAATAAGTATTTATTAGATATAAGTTGTAATTGAATCATTATCATGGGATTAGATTATCTAGTAATTATAATTACTATAGGCATGTTTGTTGAAAGCATTTATAATACTAAACAGAATGACCATTAAGAACTGCTTTTAATATTTATTTATTTAATTTTATTTAAGGCCATGAATGTTTCAAGGAAAGGCCTATTTAAGAATTTTTCATATTTTCTGAAAATAAATTAAAACTAGTATGTCTACATTGTCCCCTCAACATTTCATGATCAGGACAACTTCCCAAATCATGTATAGCAACGTCAGTGATAAATTATCTTTGACACAGAGAAATTTTGTATCTATTCTTGTATCCCAGAAGTTCAGATGGTGGTGATAATAGCTTTTAGCCTCAGCTTTGGCTTAATATTGATTTTAACATTCAGTCTTTTGGACTTGGCCCAAATGGGTAATGGGTGCAAATCTTTTACTAGTAGATCTTTGTGCACTTGCACAGGAAGGAACAAATGCATATATGTGAATGTTTCAAGGTCAAACTGGAACGAGCCCACACATTTATCTATTACTTTGTTTATAAGTTGTTTCCGTGGTCACCATCCGCTATGTCTCCAGTAATCCTGGAGGAAGTTGGGGAACAGCATTCCATTAGAAAGAGGGAACCCACAGCTGTGAGTGATGGGCATTAGTTGCCTGAGGTTCCAAGGTAGAGGTAGGTGGAACCTGACCCTCTGACCCTATCTCTAGATTGTATGCCCAGTGCTCTGAATCCCATACACCTGGATCTTAGGCTTGGCTCTAGAACTGTCCCTGACACACATATAGTAAGACATTTAATTTTTATTCTGCCTGTCTTATGAAAAGAAGTGTTGGTAAACTCATTTATTAGGGTTGTGTTACATTGATAGTTTTATTCTGACTGCTAATGACTTCTTGAGGATGGGCACGTTCTGATGAGCTGTGTGGCCCTGGGCAAGCCTTGGTGTCCTCTCTTCCATGCAAAGTGAGGGTGATGTTCATGTCACTTCCTGAGGCCACCTTTCGGCTTTGCCATTCTGTCGTTTGATAAGGACTGGATAGAAGAAAGACAAGATTTAACAAGTGTTGAAGTCCAAACCAGTTTATATTTGCTGAAAGACACAACTGAGGGAAATAAATGGACATGTACTTCTAAACAAGCTGGTGTTTAGTTGACATTGGAGGTGTGAGTAATACTTCTTCCTAGTTTATGAGATATGAAGTTGGTTGTCTACCTCATATATTTCTCATTTTTGTTCTCAGCTTATGGTTTGGTCATGGAATGCAATTTTGAAAACGACTTCAGATTGGTTTATTTGGTCAATAATCATAGTAATATTTGCTGTTGTTTATTGAGCACCTAGAGTATGTACATACATCATTCCTAATCTTAGAAGAAAAATGACATGCAAGACATATATTCTGTTTCCCACTTTGCAATTAAGGGGACTGGGGCTCAGAGATATTAAAGGACTCGCTTAAGTCTGCTTAGACAGTGGCAGAGGCAGGATTCAGGTGCTGGTTTGCCTGACTGTGAAGCCTCTATCCTACCTGCACCCCACGCTGCCACAGCACTGAAGGCTGGAAATTGAGTTCCACGCGCTCCTCCTTTCCCCTGCACTTTTGCAGTGGTGAGTAAAACGTGGCATAGGCCAGCGCCAGCCCCCACTAACAAAATGCCCCTGACGTGTGTTCTGAGGCTCATGACACTCCCATGTGGCATCTGCTTATTAGGCCCAGGGGTCCTAGACACCCCCACTGCAAAGAGCTTATCCGTGACTCCCCATCCAGGAAAAGAGAACTTAAAAAGGAACCCGTTTGTGATTAGGGGTGACTGTGATGCTTGAAGTGAACAGTCAGTTCTCATTTATTTGACTTGTCACTTCCCTCTGAGCATTTTATCCAAACTTCCTGCAGTGACTCTCAACCCTAGCTGCACATTAAAATCATCTGGGGAGCTTTTTATTCATAGCCGTGTCTGCCACCATCCCTCCCACCCCTCAGAGATTCTGAACGGAATGGGCTGCTGTGGGGCATTAAAAAAAAAATGCTTCAGGGAGGAGAACCACTGCTTTGGGGCAGAAAGCCTGCTTTTCACTCTTTTCTTGGTGCAATATACGGTACACATTTTTTCTGACCTCACTGAATGCTCAGTGTTATGATGCATCCATTCCATTGAAGGGTAGGATTTACTCACCAAGAGCATTCATGTTTTTTGAGGTGGCCTAGGCTTTGGAGAGGATGTTACAGGAATGGACACAGATGCTGAATTTAGTGGCCCCAAAAGAGAGGGATGAGCCGCTTTGGACTGGATTATTGGGACCAACCAAAAGACAAAAAGCTGTGGTTTTTGCCATCATCCCTCCTAGTCTGTTCCTCTGCTCTGCATAATAGATTTTCTGAATCAAAGGAGTGTATTTTCTAGTTGTGGGGTATTCATAATTGCTTCTAATGATTTTACTGCAGAACATATTCTGGTTTGTTTATGCTAGCTTGGATATTTGTTTGTAGTCTCTTTAATTTTTGCTTCTTAGTTTAATTCGCCATCCCATATAAAAGAATGGCTCCCACTGAGATCATCGCCACGGCACGCAGTGTGCATCCAGAGACATTCTGCCTTACTCCTGTGCACGTCCACCCAACTCCCCAGCGGGGCAGTCGATGCTCGCTCTGCACCTGACACCAGTCTTTCTCTCTGGAATTAAGGCCACTCTTTGCTGTCCCTGGGCTCCAGCCAACTGAACTATCCCCTCCCCATCCTGCCTTTGTGCCGGTGTCTTATCCTGCTGAAACATTAACTCTGTCCTGAAGCTGTCTGTCATTCCAGCAGCCAGAAATAATCTTTCCTTTCCTAGAACCTCCATACTGCTTTGAGCAGCAATGCTTTTAGAACTTAGCACATCGTACCTCGAGCTATTCTTACTTATGTGTGTGTATAATTCTTTCCTTCTACTACTGTAAGCTTCTGGAGGGTGGGGCAGCCTCTGCTTAATTTTGGTATCTCCTACTGTGCCAAGAATATTGGAGGCATTCCCTAAATGTTTTTTGAGTACATGTGTTAATTTTTGTTCAGTTCAGCAGTTGTACAAAGTTAACATCCCGAGCTGTCGGTGGGTTTGGCGCACATTTGGAGAGGCCTGCTGTGATGGAGTGCAATCCGATGACCTAGTTACTGAATATCCCCTGCAGGCTCACTGGTAAGGAAGGCTCATGTTCAAACTCTGTGAAAGGAGAGCCCGGCTTATTTACGGAGGTGGTTGTTTACGAGTCTTTAAATGACTCTCTTTAAAAAAATAAAATAAACGCAATGCACTCTAGTAGGAAATTCAGAAAATGTAGATCAAGGTTAAAGAAGAAAATAAAAATCACCTCCAGTACCTGCATGTATTATTCATAAAACCTGCCCTGTTTTAACAATACATGATAATGTGGGGTGTCCTGTACTTAGAGAAAGGAATTTGCCTCTTTGTGTTTTTAATAACTGGTGGCAACGCCTGTGTCCCCAGTAGGTGGGCTGCTGCTGTTGTTGTTATTATTATTATTATACTGAAACTAAACCAATATGGATATTGTCACAATTGGCATAGCCCCAAGAAGGACCCTCACAGCGGCTCTATGATTAACTACCTTATATTTACAAAGTGCTTGGTTGTCTTTTTTTAGCAACTGTGCCTCAACAACAGCTGTTTGCGGAAAGCCACATCACAGATGAAATCAGTGGAACCGAAGTTTAAGAAGACAGTGTTTCTGGAGTATGGTGGTGGTGCTCTGCTGTGGGGGCCGGCAGAGGGCCAAGTGACAGGTCTCACTAAGCGTCTGGAGAGGGCAGGGACTGCCACCCCTTTCCAGTGGAAAACGCCTCCTGTGTTAACGCCGAAGCTCTTGCTCCTTTATAGCAAGGTGCCCTGGAGCTCCCAGCAGTCTCTGGGCCTTAGTGTCTCTGCCCACAGCTCCGCCACCCCCCACAGTGTGTCATGTTTGTGTCGGTCACGGCCAGCATGCGCAGTAACATTTGTGTTTTTAAAACATGTTTGGCCAAGTGCACGGGGTTGGTGAGTGCTTTTTTATTTTTTCTTGTTTTTTAGGTTTTTATTTTGTTCCTTTTTTTTAAAGTTTTATTATTTTAAAAATGTCTTCCAAGAACTAAAGAGTTTGAAAAAAGCAGAAACAAAGAAAAAAATAATAATTTTCCCAAATTCATTCCATAGCAATAATTCTTGTTAAAATTTTAGAAAGTACCTTTTAAAGTCTCTCACACTCTCACTAAACACACACACACACACACACACACACGCACATGCAAACACACAAACTTTACATGAACGACTGTATTAACAATTTACATGAATTGCTGCAGGCTTCTGTGATTTACTTTTACATTCAGCAACCTGGCTTGAAAAAGTTTTATGTCAATAGATATTAAAACATCTATGTCATCTTTTTAACAGCTGCAGATTTTCTCTGAGACTCATAAAGTCCAATTTTTAAAAAGACTGACAGTAATACTTAGAATTATGTGTGCATATATCTATCTTCATGATTAAAAAAGCACATTCTTTAGACAATTATTGAATATTATCTGCACTTACCGCTGTAGTGGTTCTTGGAAGGGTTATTTGTGGTTCTTGGAAGGATTGCCTCTTAATGCAGAAAGTACTGGCTGAATGTTTAGAACGCAGGGGGCACGTGCGAGGTGCTGGGTGGACGGTGCATAGGCTGCTGCTCTGCCCTCTCGGGGCTGGCAGCCTGGTGGAAGCAGACGCACCACGAAGCCGGTCTGTGTGGTGGAGGGGCTCAAGGCAGCGTTGACTTGGTGATGGTCGTCTCCATCCTGTTTTTCATTTATAAAAATGAGAAGACTGCACCTCACATTGCCAGTGAGCTGTTTCATTCTCCTGCTATTTTCTGTCAAATCATTCTAGGTATTATTAAAATTGATAATAAAATCGATATTGAAAATAGTGTTTTTTTAAATGGTGAAAGTAATATGTGCTCTCATATAAGTTTCAAATGTGCAGGAAAGTATAAAATGAAAATGAAATTCGCCTGTAATCCCACCCCTTACAGGTAACTACTGTGACATTTTATTTATGGAAGTCTATTTTGCTATATGACCCCAGGTTTTAAAATCTTAACTTACCTTCTGTAACCTAGTTTTCAGTTCCACTTTATATAACATTTTTAAAGGATTCAAGATTTTAAAAAAATCCTGTCTCAAAGTGCACTTGTGTATTTTTTGACACCCCCTCATCTCTCTCTCTCTCTCTCTCTCTCTCTCACACACACACACACACACACACACACACACACACACACAGGAAAAATCACTCAAGTTGAGAATCAGTCTCTCACTTGACACATAGGAAAACTGAGGCCTAGAACTTGTCCAAAGTTACATTAAAAAAAGTGGCAGTCTGTGCTCGAACCCAGGGCTCCTGCATTCTTGCTTAGTGCTTTTTCCGTTCTACACTGATACCTCCTTACTAGGTCATAGAAGCAGTAGCAGAGGGAGAAAAGGAAAAACACGTCAGTTCTAAAGAGTGCGGTTTTTTCCTGTGTCCTTTAGCTGAGCTATTTTTGTGACTATTCAGTACATGTACAATGCTGCCTCTTGGAGCGTGCTGGCTAGACTAAGAGGCATTCACTGCCTACTGCAGCCATGCCATCCCTCTGTGGAATCCTCCGTCCGGAAACCAGATTGGGAACAAACTATTCCAATATAAAAGTCAAATTTCAGAGTCTGAGTGTACACAGAAAAAATCACTGCATATCCTATCGGACCATGCACATAACAATGAACAGTGATTATGAGCGTGCGAGGGGGCGAAGGGTAGGGGCTGATGTCGGGGTTGACTCATCACTTAGTCTCTAATGCATTCACAAACTCCAATCAGACTTAACACAAATGCTAAATTACTCATTCTCCCTAAATCTGACCCTGTTATTCTCCTTCTCAAAACCTTCTGTTACTTCCTTTTGCATATAGAAGAGAGCAGGGACTCCTCCATCTGGCATTTCAGGCTTTCTATGGTTTGTCCTTCCAGAGATTGGTATACTATGGAGAGGTGGTGATGTGGCAGTCAAGAGCTAGACCTTGCAGCCAGGCTGCTCCGTCGCCAACCAGCACTTTACCTGGGGGGTCACTGCACCTCCCTGTTCTTCATTTTCCTCATCTGTGAAATGGGAATAGGGTCGTTATGAGGATTAAATGAATTAATATTTTTAAAGGGCTTAAGAGCAACTAGCTCATAGTCCATCACATAGAACATACTGTATTAGTTTATTAAATAAGTATCTTTCCTACCCATTGCTGATAGCATTTTCCTTTGCACTAGACTTCTAGTCATTCCTGAGACAGTCCTCTCCTTTTCCTACCTCCACGCGGCTGTCACCCTCGCCCTTGAACAGTTGGCTCTTTTGTTTCTGCCTGCCCAACTCTTACTCATCTTTTAAGTCCATGCATCTTCATCCATTTCATTCTTCATTTATCCATGTATTCATTCATTCCTTTAACAGACTTCTATGGAGGATCTACTGTGTGCCAGATGCTTCGTCTAGGAGGCTTGCACAATTCCCTGAGCTGGGTGAGGTCTGTCATGTGTCCTGTCATTGACATTGCTGTGCAGTTTGTGATGGGCTTGTTTGCTCTCCACTCCTAGAATGGACGCTTGTGGAGAGTAGGGTACTTATTAATAGATGCTTATTAAGCTTTATTTAAAAATAAATATATAAGTAAACAAATTAATAAGCTACCTTTTGTTGTAGGTATTTATTTCCTTTTAATAAAGGCAAGAACAATAGGAACAAACATTGGTGTGTGCACACATGTGTGTGTGTGTTTGTGAAAGATAGAAAGAGAGAGAGATTTGGAATGGGAAGAAGGATAAGGCTCGCTCTGAGGGCAAAGAACTAATTGCAAGTTGAAGCAAGGCAAGGAGGATGCAGGCATGAGAGGAGAGCTGTGGAAGTCGAGGGAAACGGGATGAGAGTAGATTATTTTCTGGACCATAAAGCATTCACTCCAAGAACTGTTTTTCCTTAAGTGGTATAAAATGTGAAGTAAAATGTGGGTCTCAGTTTCCTTTTCCTCTTTAGGAGGTTGGAGCTGATTTTTAAAAGAGGTGGGGGAGGGAGGTGGGATTTGGAGAAGGAAAGTGAAAATTGTTTTCTGAAACTCTTTTTTCCAAATAACTCTCTGTAGAGAACGTTCAGAGGGGAAGGCCTGCCAAAGCTGACCAGCAGCACACAGACCAACGCATCTTTCTTTAGTCACTGTCCTGGTCACTTCCCCACCCTGTTCTCCACCCCCAGACACCCTCTCCTTTCCCTTTCCCTTCCCTTTCCTTTTCCTTTTCTTTCCCTTATTTTCTCTCTTTTTTCTTGCTTTTCTTTTCTTTCCTCTCTCTGCCTCCCTCCCTCCCTCCTTCCTTCCTTTCTTTCTTTACAACATAGGAGTATTAAAAGCAAGGAGCTGAGGGGAATATAAAAGCAAAACAACACTCAAAGTAAACAGATGAGTTCAACCCACAGCTATTTTCCGGGTCATAAAAATGATGT
>CAUYSK010085157.1:0-14850 GCA_963575035.1 Avahi laniger | reverse complement strand
TCCGGTTAGGGTTAGGGTTAGGGTTAGGGGTAGGGTTACTGTTGGGGTTAGGGTTGGCGTTGGGTTTAGGGTTCCGGTTAGGGTTAGGGTTAGGGTTAGGGTTATGGTTAGGGTTAGGGTTTAGGGTTAGGGGTTAGGGTTAGGGTTAGTGTTAGGATTAGGGTTAGGGTTAGGGTTAGGGTTAGGGTTAGGGTTACTGTTGGGGTTAGGTTTGAGGTTGAGTTTAGGGTTAGGGTTTGGGTAGGGTTAGGGGTCTGGTTAGGGTTAGCGTTAGAGTTAGGGTTAGATTTAGGGTTTGGGTTACTGTTAGGGTTACTTCTCCTGTCATTTACAACAACATGAATTAACCTGAAGCACACAATGCTAAGTGAAAAAAAACAGGTACAGAAAGACAAGAGTGGAATGATCTGACTTGTATGTGGAAGCTAAAAATAGTTGACCGCATAGAAGTGAAAAGTACTGAAGAAGAGAGAATGGTGGTTATCAGGGAATGGAGGGGTTGGGTAGGGTGGGGAGATGTTGGTCAACAGATATAAAATTTCATTTAGACCAGAGGAAAAAGTTCAAGAGATCTGTTGTACAACATTGTGACTATAATGACAATGTATTGTATTCTTGAAAAATGCTAAGAGAGAGGATGCAAACTGTTCTCACCACAAAAATGATAACTATATGAGACAATGTATATGTTAATCATCTAGATTTAGTCATTTCATAATGTATATATTCTTGAAAATATCATGTAACATACAATAAATACATACAATTTTATCTGTCAATGTAAAATAAATAAATTTTAAAAAGCATACACTGGGCATGGTGGCTCACAGCTGTAATCCCAACACTTTGGGAGACCAAGGTGGGAGGACTGATTGAGGCCTGGAGTTCAAGACCAGCCTGAGCAACATAGCAAGACCCTGTCTCTACAAAAGATAGAAAAATTAGCCAGGTGTGGTGGCATGCACCTGTAGTCCCAGCTGCTCGGGAGGCTGAGGCAGGAGGATTGCTTGAGCCCAGGAGTTTGAGGTTGCATTGAGCTTTGATGATGTCGGTGCACTCCAGCCTGGGCAACATAGCAAGATCCTGTCTCGAAAAACAAACAAAGAAAAAAGCGCAGAGGGCAATACTTTTCCTCCTATAACAATTCTTCAGGACATGGCGATTTGTATTTCATATGTCGACTGACCTTCCCAGCCTTATGCTACTTTCTTTTCCTACTTTTTCCTCCTTAACCTCAATTTCCTCCTTTATTTATTTTTTAATCTTATTTCCTATAATTTTGTAAATGACAGCAAATTTTTGAAACAAAGAAGATGCAAACAAATAAATCATAAAATATCCTTTTCTGCTGCTCGAAGTGTGGTCCATGGACTAGTCACATTAGCATCATCTGGGAGCTTGTTAGAAATGTTCACTCTCAGGCCTCATCCCATACCTGCTGAATCAAAATCTACATTTACCAAGATCCCCAGATGATTCTTGTGCACATTAAAGTTTGAGAAGCATTGTGCTCGTGCACTCCCTCTGTTTGGCCCTTTGGAATCCTCAAGAATAAACTATAGCATCTTTATATCTATGGATGCATGTTCCATACCCATGAAGTTTTGTTTGCCTCTTCATTCTCAAAGCTCTTTCTCCTCTTAGGATAAGAGCCCTGCCACGTCCTCATCACCACTTTCCTTAGGAGTCCTAAATAAAGCACTGAGGATATTCTACAATCTGTTGGGTAGCCAGCACAGGTTGCTTTGCTACCATGAGTGTGCTGCTTTGGCCATAAAACTTTCTTTTTAATACCTTTCAAGTAGACTCCATCAAGCCACACAAATTTAAAATGGTAAGTAGTAATAGAGGATAAGAGAAACTGTGAAGTACAGACAGAGAGCAAAAGATTAATTTTAAAATGGAAAGCAATGAGGTAGAAAGACAAAAAGGTTGTTCCAGATGGTAGAGAATGTAAAGTGGAAAGTTCTTACAACAGGAAATTGATGTGAATTGACAACAAATTCACTCCTGAATCTTCACTCCTTGAGTTACAATTTCTAAGTGATGTGTCTGAATAATGTGATGCTTCTTTCAAAGATAAATGGTGGGAATATTAATCCCATACCCCTTTATTATGATCTAATTTTGGTGAGATAGGAGGCAAAAATAAACTTATCACCAATCACCATTTTTTTCATGAGTGCCAAGACCATTCCACTCTAACTTTAAAAGTGCAGGCCCAATATCAATACCGGTGTCTCTTTCTTTGAATACCGAGCCTCTACTCTTGTCTCTTTTATGGGGTACATTGCTTCTTCTGATCTTTGGAGCTACATTAAATACCTGTAAACTGGAAGAATAAGTAAAAGTGTCCCCTCATCTTCTAAATTTTAAGCAGATATCTTTAGTAGACTCTTCTGTTGTGAAGTATGTTTCTGAGCAAAACACTGGAGGAATGACTCTAGGACTTAGAATGTTGTCCCTATGAATAGCATCTTGTTGTACCTAGGTTAAAGCGGCCCCACATTTATGAAACCAACAAGTAGTCCCAACGTAGGAAATTAAAAGCTAATTCAGCTCCCTGGTTTAAATTCACCTTCTCTTTCTTGTCTTCCGTAAATATTTAGTTCCAGTAAGAGCTCTCTTCTTGGCTTTCAGATTGGGGTGCCTTCTCGCTGTATCTTCACATGCTATAGAAAGATAGAGTGAGCTCTTTGGTGTCTCTTCCTGTAAGGATACTAATCCTATCATATCAGATCACTGGGACTAAATGGGCTGGCACCTTGATTTTGGACTTGCCAGGCTCTAGAACTGAGAGAAAGTAAATTTTTATTGTTTAAGCCACCCAGTCTGTGGTATTTTTTATGGCACCCAAGCTATTTCACTCTATTACAGACACAATCAAAATGCCTATTTGTAAACAATAATAATACAAAGAGTATGGTAATAGAGAAAGATCAGACATTGGTCAATGGAATAGAATAAAAAATCCAGAAGTAGATCTGGTTACAGAGAATGTAAAGGAGGCATCCAAAACACTGCAGTGGGGAAAATGGTTGGCAATTTAGAAAAATAATTTAGAGGTTCACTTCAGAGAATTCACCAAAACAAATTATAAATAAACAAGTTACGTGGAAACATAGAGTTGAATATTTTTCAGCTTTCCAGAGGAGAGATAACTTAAAAAACCTGAAGGCACTAGAAGAAATCACAAAAGAAAAGATAGACTTAGACATATAAACATCAAAAGCATTATTTTGACAAACAAAATTAAACAGCAAGGAACCTACTATAGAGAATGTTTCCGGTAATAACTTTGAGGGATATTAGTTTTAGAACAAAAAAAAAAGGTAGAAAATTGGCCAAAACCCAAAACATTCATTTATCAATTGATAAATGGGAAAAAGAGAGAAAATTCACATAAAAATTCACTCCTTTCATAAATACACATAAGATGAAATGTTCAACCTTGATTGAAATTGAAGATATGCAAATAAAAATAAAATAAGACATGCCACGTGTTATTAAATGATACCACATTTTATCTATTAAATGAAACTAAATGTAGTATGATTGAATAATCAAGTACTGGAAGAGGGCTGAGGAGAATGTGGCAGCTCTGGAACATTCTCCATGCCAGTAGGATGTCATTTGGATACAGTATTTTTAGAAAGCAATTTGACAAGAGGGATCACCTGCCATAAAAGCGTTCATATCCTACTAGAAATTTATCCCAAGGGAACAATCCAAAAAAGCAAATGCTATACATGTAAAGATAGTTTTAACGTAATTTGCCTAATGTCAAAAAATAGGAAACAATCTAGCTGTTCAATGGTAGGGTCACCCCTAAAGAAATTAGTGGAGTATTATCAGCCATTTAAAGTTATAATACTGAAAAACATATCTTTTTGTGATAAGATACTTAGAAGGTAAGTAATAGGCTCCAAACTGAACAAAACACTATTATTGCAACTGTATAAAAATGTATGACTATGAACAAAGACTGAAAGACAGTACACAGAACTAAAAATAATTGCTGTTGGAGGATGGTGAGATTTTGGGTGCTTTTTCTGCATAATTTTGTCAATTTTTCTGCAATGTTTTTATTCTATCTTTAGGTGAAAAGGAGAAAATATGACACAATCAACCTCTAGTCTACAAAAAGAAGAAACCATGATAAAATGAAAGAAGTTGCAGTAAGAAATTCTTACTGACAAAAATAACGAAGAGCAACATGAATACTTAGATGCCTGGGAATATGCATAAAAACATATTTGAATATATGGGTCCAGAATTTGTATTCACAGGAAAAAAAGGGCACTGATATTATTTCTTTCTAATAAAAAGTATCTTAATGTTTTCTTTCTTTTTCCCAAGTTTGGAATGAGCTGAACTCTGGATTAAATGAAATGGCACAATGCCTGGCACATAGTAGGCATCCAATAAATATCAATTTCCTTCCTTCCTATGAAATATACGATACTCTGAAATAAAAGTAGCTTTATGGCCCTAAAGAAACATCAGTTCTGGAATCAAAGTCAACCTCATTTCACATTCCCTGTTACAATAAACTCTTTTAGCTCTAATATTTTAAAAAGGAAAAAAGACCCCAAACGCTAATAATTGAAATGGCTTTTTTGCATTTTAGTTTTAAGAGAAAGAGACATATTGCAATTTTTAAAGAGTCTATCAGGTATTTTAGCAATGATCCTGAGAGACTGCAGATTTGATCCAATATTATACCTTCTCTCCACTGGGTACATCGTCAAAGAAAGAACCAATATAATTTAGAGTTACTATTTTATTTCTCTTAGTGGAAACAGCGGTGATTGGACATTGTTGCTGGAATATCTGGAATTTTTAATAGACATTACAGGAAACCTGGGGCTTTCTGGGCAGCATTTATGAATTTGAAGGGGACAGAAATAATCCATCTTTCTGGGAAACACTCGCTTACGTAGAATGGACTGCTTTTCTTAATTATGTGTTAATGAGGTGGCTGCAAAGGCTTGATGCCGCTGGCCCAAGTGAGAGGGCCGTGGCCTCCTATGCCCTTGCCCCCTTTTATTTGGGAGAAAGAATGTCCCTGCCTGCTGCCTCACTGGTGCTCTCTCCTTTCCTTCTCCTCTGGGGTCTAATCTCTCTGTGAGCAGGGGATCTGCCTCCACAGCCTGACATAGGAACCAGCCTCCAACCTGCTCTGGGGACCAGTTAGCCCAAGCTGGGCTGTGACTTCTTATCTGGTCTTACTATTTGTTTATTATTCACATTTAAAACACCATCCATTTGTTTTGTACAAATAAAGTCTTGTGATTTTTAATGGCAAAACCCAGACATTTTGATTTTGTAAACCATGTGTTCTCAGTCATTAAAGTTATTTGGGACTGGACCCTTTCTTGCCTTCTAATTGTCCTGCACTCTGCACCAGCATAATATTTGAGAGTTTTCCATCTAGTCTGTTCCTCAAATGTTGCACAAGCTGAGAAGGTGAGATTATTAGGGTAATTTTGTGTTTGGTAACTTTTTATTTTGAGATAATTTTGAACTCCAAGAATAGTGTAAGCTGGACATGGTGACACATTCCTGTACGTACTCAGGAGGCTGAGGCAGGAGGATGGCTTGAACCTAGGAATTTGAGGTTGCAGTGAGCTATGATGATGCTACTGCACTCTAGGCCGGGTGACAGAGTGAGATCCTGTCTCAAAAAAAAAAAAAAAAGGAAGAAGAAGAAAGAATAACATAAAGATTTTTCCTATACTCTTTACCCAGATTCACCAGTTGTTCACAATTTGCCCCATCTGTCTTTCTTTACCTCTTTCTCTCTCTCTTTCTGTGTGCATATAAGAATTTTTCTGAACTGAATGCCCTGAATTAATATATGTTGGCAACATCAAATCCCTTTACCAAATACTTTAGTGTGCATTTCCTAAGAACAGGGACATTTTCATTTTTTTTAATTAATTTTTTTTTCTTTTTAGAGACAAGGTCTTATTCTATCACCCAGGCTAGAGTGCAGTGACATCATCATAGCTCACTGTAACCTTGAACTCCTGGACTCAAGTGATCCTCCCACCTCAGGCTCCCAAAGATATGGGACTATAGGCCTGCACCACCACACCCAGCTAATTGTTTTTTTTTTTTTTTTATAGAGACAGAGTCTTGCTATGTTGCCCAGTCTGGTCTCCAACTCCTCTCCTCAAGCTATCCTCCCACCTCAGCTTCCCAAAGTGCTGGGATAAGGGCATTCTCTTAAATAACCACAGTACAACAAACAAAATCAAGAAATTAACATTGATACAATGTCATTACTTAATCCCCACTCCTTGTCCAAATCTCACAATTGTTCCAATAATGGCCTCTATAGTTATTTTGCTTTTCTTAATCTTGGATTTGAATCAGGATCATGCATTGCATTTGATTGTCATGTCTTCTGAGTCTCCTTTAATCTGGAACAGCTTCTCAGCATTTTTTGGTCTTGCATTACCATGCCATATAACAGAGTATAGGTCAGTTGTTTTGTAAAATGTCCTTCAGTTTGGGTTTGTCTGATGTTTCCTCATCAGACAAATTCAGGTTAGAATTTTCAGCAGGAATACAACTTAAGTAACCTTGTACCTTTTTTAAAAGCATATTATATACATCGGGAGACACATGATAATGTTTGTCCCAGTTTTGGTGATGTTAAACTTTGATCATTTGGTTAAACGAGTGCCCTCCAGGTTTGTGAACTAAAAAGTCATTATTTTCCCTTTGGAATAAGTATGTAATTTATGAAGAGATACTCGGAAACTATGTAAATGGTCTGTTTACCATCAAAATTTCAACAAATTGAGATTTCTAAGTGGCCATTAAAATTGGCGTCTGATTTTTAAAATTTAGCATGACTTTCTATACCTATAACTTGACATCTCTTCACACTTTGTTTCACTCCTTCCCTTTCTCTCTGTGCAACCCAACCTCCAAACCTACCCCCTTAACTGTCTTCCTTTCATTCACTACCTCTAACAATTTTTTTGGTAGATGGAAGTCTACAAATACTGCCTAATTTTTATCTCCCTCAGTCTTGCCTCCTGCTCCCAATACCTAGCATATGTCAGGAGTGATGATTTGTGCAAACGTAATGCCCAATTCTTTTTCCCCTCCATCTTTTTACCGAAAAAAAATTTAACCATATAAAGAAGTTGAGAAAATGATTCAATGAGTACTTACATAGGCTCCTTCCATATCCAACAAGTACAAATATTTTGTCATATTTGCTGTATCTCTTTCTCTCATTTGACATGACATTTTACCCCTAATACTTCTGTGTGCCTTTCCTTAGAATGACAACTTTCTAAATTACCACACCTAAGAAAATTATCACACCTAAGAAAATTAATATAACTCCATAAAATCTTCTAGTGTCCGGTACATAATTGTGATTGTTTAAAAATATATCCAGAAATTCTTTCATTTGCCTCCCTTTAAGAAACAGAGCCTAATTACCCTCCTCAATGTGTGGGGCTGAACATAGTAATTGATTTCTAATAAATGCAATAATTCAGAAGTGACAGTGTGTGACTTCAGAGACTAGATTTTTTTGTGCTTTCTCTCTTGGATCACTCTTTTGGGTGATATATTCAGGAGATAGTTAGCTGCTACATTATGGGGATACTCACTCAATCGGCTTATAAAGCAGACCTCATGCCAAGGAACTGAGGCCCAATAGCCATGTGAGCGAACCTTGAGGCAGATCTTTCAGCCCCAGTAAAGCCTTCAGATGACGATAGCCCCTACTGATATCCTGATTTCAACTATGTGAAAGATCCTGAACCAGAACCACCCAGCTAAGCCATTCTCAAATTGCTGACTTACAAAAACTCTGAGATAATGTTTGTTGTTTTAGCCCACCAAGTGGCAGCAATAGAAAACTAATACAATATTCAGATTACCTCATTGTCACAAGAATATCTTATTTAACTATTGTTTTAAAACCAGGAAACAAGCTAGGTTTGCATATATGGTGGTTATATCTTTTCAGTTTCTTTAAGACTAGAGCAGTTCCCCATTTATATCTTTTCATGATATTAACTTATTGAAAACTCCAGGGCAGTTCTGCATTTTGGATTTGTCTGATCATTTTCTCTTGGGCTCCTTTAACTCACTCCTCTTTCCCCTGTTTTCCCATAGGCTAGAAGTTAGGTTAAGGGTTGATTAGATTCAAGAATATTCAAACATACACAATGAGTGTGATGTGCACCGTCTGGGGGATGGACAGGCTTTAAGCTCTGACTCGGGGGGTGAGGGGCAATGGCAACATACGTAACCTAAACATTTGTACCCCCATAATATGCAGAAATAAAACAAAAGAATACTCAAACGTATTTGAGGAGATCTGTTAAGTCAAACATATTTGACAAGAATATTTCATAAGCATTCAGAGGTAGTGCTGTGTACTTCATATTGCATCATATAAAGGGACTGATAATGTCAGGTTATTGCTGTATTGGTTATGCTAACTCATTTAGTTAAGGTGGTTACCTACAGGTTTCTCCACTGTCAAGTCACATTTTTATTTTTGCAGCTAGTAAGAAATCTGTAGGTGATACTTGACATTATAAGACTATTCTGTTCCCTAGAAAACTTTCACCTAATGGTTGTTTTAGCATTTATTGATGATCTGTGCCTGAATCAAGTATTACTTCAGAAGATGCGAAATAGTGATTTTCTAATTATATCATTCCTCCTATACTAAGCTAGTATTCATCTATATAGAAAAGCTTCCTCCCTCCCCAGTGCCTCTCTTTCTCCCTCTTCTTCCCTCCTACCTTTACTTCCCCCCGCTCTCTTGGAGTATCACTATGAGCTTATGGATTTTTCTTTATTTTCTGTGTTACAATAAAATTCAACAACTTTCTCATTCGAGCTCAAATTGTCAAATTGTTTTATTCTACAATATATACAAACCAAACTGATACTATTAACTTTAAACCCACTGATTAAAGTTTGAGAATTTTTAGAACATATGCTGTAAAATATAGAAAGTATTAGAGTCAAAGAACTGTGCTCAAAAGTTGTTTGAAATCATGTATAATTTTTTTCTCTATGTGGTTATCAATTTGATATACAGCAAGGTTCATCTGTTTCTGCTTATGGTCAATATTAAGGTTTGCTTTTTCAATCTTTTTATGTAATTTTATTTTACAATATGTAAAATATTAACATATCTCAAAAGTGAGAATTATACAGAAAGGCAGACTCAGAGAAGTTATCAGTCCCATCTTCATACCCTCTTCCCCATCCATACTTCCATAGTACTAATTTTTATTAGTTTCTGATTGTCCTTATTGTGTTTCTTTTTCTTCTGCAAATATAAGCTTATATGTATATATAAGTATATATATAATTATATATAAGGTACATGTAGTTATATATTGTTTTACATATATCATATACTGTTATGTATATTGTTACATATACTATATACAAAGTAAAGTATGTATGTACACAGACATTGTTATATCTATATATGTATGTGTATGCATAGTTATTTCCACCTTCATTCATACACAAAATGTAGCAGACCATACAGAATTCTGTATCTTCACTTTTTTAAATACACTTTTTTTAATACATCTTAGAACTCACTCAATATCTATTCATAAGGATTGCTCTCATTCTTTTTTACTGTTGCATAGTACTCCATTATGTGAATAGTTTATTTAACCAGTCCATATTACAACAGACTCTGCATAGTTTTCAATTTTTTGTTATTATGAATAATGCATGACTAATAAACTTATACATACGTTGTTTTATTTTTGTGGAGGTGTATCTTCAGTACTACTTAGTAAAAGAATAAATACATATTTAATTTCATTACATATTGCCAAATTCCCCTCCAAAGGGCTTGTGCCATTTTGCACTGCCCATCAGCAATACATAAGAGCACATCGTTCTATGCAGCCCTGCCAACAGCGTGTTTTGTCAAGCATTTCATTTTTGCCAGTCTGGTAAGTATAAAATATCTTTGAGTGGAGGGAATTGATATTTCTATTACGAGTGATTTTAAGCATATTTTCATATGTTTAAGAGACTTTTCACTTTCTTACATTCTTTTCTCATTTTTCTGTTGGGCTTTTCATATTTTTCCTCTCAATTTTTACTGGCTCTCTATATATCAGGGAGATTAGCCTTCCATCTGTGATATAAATTACAAATATATTTCATTTTACTTTGTCATTTTTAAAACTCTGCTTATGATGTTTTCGTTTCAAGCAAATTTTTCAGCTTTGTTGAAGTATAATTTACAAATAAAATTGCATATATTTAAAGGTGTACAACTTGATGTTTTGATCTACATATACCACAGTCAAGATAATGGGCACATCCATCACCTCACATAGTTACCTTTTATTTTCTTGGCGAGAACACTTAAGATCTTCCCTCATAGCAAATTTTAAATATACAATACAATATAGTTAACTACAGCTGTATCATTGTACATTAGATCTTCAGAACTTATTCATCCTGTATAACTGAAACTTTGTGTTCTTTGACCAATATCTCCCTATTTTTCTCTTCCCCCAGCCAATGGAAATTATCATTCTACCTCAGGAAAATTTTATTTTCATTTTTTATGCAGTTGAATTTATTAAGATTTTCTTTTCATTGCTTCTTGATTGTAAGTCATAATCAGAAAAGCTTTCCTCACTCCCATATTATGAAGTAATTCACCCTTACTTTCTTTTAGTACTTAAATGATTGTTCATATGTTTTTGTTTAAAAAATTATGTTTTCAACTTTATCCTCAAATTTTCTATCTAAATAAACTTTCCTTTAATAGTTGTCTTATGCCCTGTCTTAGGCTGAGTTCCCCAGAAGCATACCCTAAGTTGAGGATTCATGTATGCATGGTTTATTTTAAAAGTGCTTCCAGGAGAGACTAGTAAGGGAGTGGAGGAAGCAGGACTTAGAAGGGACTTAGAAGCAGGACTTAGAAGCCAAACCAGAGTGCAATTTCAGGCACAGTCCCATAGAAGGTAGATTCAGCCTCGTCCCTCAGGAACACTCTGCCATGCAAGTCATGTCTCCAAATTGGCCCAACCTCAAACAAGGAAGCTGAGCTTTCATATCACACATCCTTTAGACACTGTCTAAAGGCTGTCCCCAGGCAAAGAGAACAGTCATCAGGAGAGTCTCGGATATGGCCCTTGGAGGCAAAAGCACACCAAAACCAGGGGAGGGGTATGCCGAAGCAGTAATAAAGATCCAAAAGAATCTGAATGAGTATCAACAAAGCTCTCACTACAGCTGGCAAAACCTAGAAAGCAGAAGGCTGTGGGAGGGCCACAGCTGGTGGTAGGAGGGAAGGAGAGAAAAGAATCCAGAGAAAATCACCTCTTGTCTCTGCACTCCCAGAGCTCAGAAAGCTGATCCTTGCTTAATTATTTCTATTTACTCAATAGCAAAGTCCTGGCATTGTCAAAAGCTGTGATAAAAAAGAATCCTCTAATATTCCATTGATGACGTGAAGCAGGCAGTACCTTCAATAAGCAATTGCCAAGTATACTTTCCCAATAAAATCATTCTCCAACAAGAGCTTCTGTGGATATTCTCCCCCAGGAGCATATGTGGACTGATTGCCTAAATAAAAGAAGAATTGGAGCTTTTTGTGAGAAGCCTTGAATCTGATGATCCAACTGAAGGCACAGGCATCTTCCTGGACCTCGTTATTCTTTTTTCTTTTTTTTCCATTGGAATCACATTGTGTATTAATCTTCTTGAGCTGCCACAACAAGATACCATTGACTGGGTGGCTAAACAACAGAAATTTAGTTTCTCACAGTTACGGAGATTAGAAGTCCAAGATCAAGGAGCCAATAGGGTTGGTTTCTTCTGAGGCCTCTCTTCCTCGTTTGTAGGCATCCACCTTCTCTCTGTATGGCTTCTTCTTTTCTCACCTGCACAAAGAAAGAGCTCTTACAAAGAAAGCTCTGGAACACTCATACACTGCTGGTGGGACTGCAAACTAGGGCAACCTCTGTGGAAAGCAATATGGAGATACTTTAAAGAGATACAAGTAGATCTACCATTTCATGCAGCAATCCCATTACTGGGCATCTACCCAAAAGAACAAAACACATTCTATAAAAAAGACATCTGCACTCGAATGTTTATGGCAGCACAATTCACAATTGCAAAGGTGTGGAAGCAACCCAAGTACCCATGAATACATGAGTGGATTAATAAACTGTGGTATATGTATACCATGGAGTACTATTCAACTGTAAGAAACAATGGTGATATAGCACCTCTTGTATTTTCCTGGATAGAGCTGGAACACATTCTATTAAGTGAAGTATCCCAAGAATGGGATACTTCACACATGTACTCACCAGCAAATTGGTTTCACTGATCAACACCTAAGTGCACATATAGGAATAATATTTATTTGGTATTGGGCAGATGGAAGAGGGGAGGTGGGGACGGGTATATGCATACATAACGAGTGCGATGCGCACCATCTGGGGGATGGACATGCTTGAAGCTCTGACTTGGGGAGCGGGAAGGGGGGCAAGGGCAACATATATAACCTAAACATTTGTACCCTCATAATATGCGGAAATAAAAAAACATCAAAAAAATAAAGAAAGCACTGATGTCTCTTTTTCTTTTTGTAAGAATGTGATTATTCAGTAATATTCTCCAGGGATTAGAGGGATGGAGGGGTAAACTCACAGCTAAAGGACATGATGAGCATTGTAGAGGGGAAGGGCATGCCTCTAACCCTCACTTGGGTGAGGCAAAGACGTAAAATGTAACCAAAATGTTTGTACCCTCATAATACCCTGAAAAAAAAAAGAATGCCATTACTACTGAATTAGGATCCCACCTTTAAGGCCTCATTTAACCTTAATTAATCTCTCTAAAGGACTTTTCTCCAAATACAGTCACATTGTGGGTTAGGGCTTCATTACGAATTTTGGGAACACATAATTCAATGCCTAATGTTCTACCCTCTGCCCCACCCCCCAAATTCATGTCCTTTCTACATGCAAAATACATTCATTTCATCCCACAGCCCTAAAAGTCTCAACTGTTTTCAATATCAATTCCAAGTTCAAAGACTCATCCTAAATATTATTTAAATCAGGTATTCATGATACTTGACATATGAGTCACCTGGAAGCAAAATTCCTCTCCAGATGTGAAACTGTGAAACCAGATAAGTCATGTGCTTCCAAGGTACAACTGTGGGACAAGCATAGGATAGATATTCCCATTCCAAAAAGGAGAGATTGGAAAGAAGAAAGGGGTGATGGACCCCAAGCAAGTCTAAAACCTAGCATGGCAAATTCCATTAGATCTTAACGCTCAAGAATAATCCCTTTTGGCTTTCTGGGTCCAAGGGATTGCAGCATCACTCTTACAGCCATAAGTAGTGCCCCTTCCCCCTTGGGCCTTGATGGAGGCCCCCCATGCAGCTATTTGCTATGGTCCTGGCCCTGAGGCACTGGGTTGGGGCTGCCTGGCCTGTTGAAACCAAGGAGGAGACCCTACCCTCTGAAACTGAGGAATAAACAGTCTTGCTTCCTGGGCCTGTGGTGGAAGTGGCAGCCCTGTTATATCTGAATTGCCTTCGAGGTCATTCTTCCTTTTCCTTGAAGGGTAAAGCAATTTCACAGTCAAATAGCTTTATTGTCTTGTCCTTTAGAATCCCAGAATTCCAAAGTCTTCATTTATTTCATCTAGTCTCTGTTCTCTTTGGTGCAAACTGACAGTGTTTCTGCTAGTGTAATCCCTTCTCAATTTCTGGCTTCTGCTGGGGTGGTTGACTAACTCCATGGGTAATCTCTTTACGGAATGATTGTCCAGTGACACTCTTGGTGTTCGCTCTAGAACAGACTTATCATTTTTTTGTGTGTGTGAAATATGAATAGGCTGAGAATTTTCCAGATCTTCACATTCTGGTTCCTTTTTGCTTAGAAGTACCTTCAATTCATCTCTCTCTTCTTGCATTTTACTGTAAGCATTAATGAGAAGCCAGGTTGTACCTACAACGTCTTGCTTAAAAACCTTCCCAGCTAAATATCCAGTTTCATCACTCATAACTTCTACCTTACACAAAATACTAGAACACAATTTAATCAAGTTGTTTGCCACTTTATAACAAGGATTGCCTTTCCTCCAGCATCCAAAAGTCTGTTCCTCATTTCCATCTGATACCTCACCAGAACAACATTTAACATTTGTATTTCTACCAATAGTCCTTTCAAGGCAATCTATGTTTTCTCTAACATGTACCTCAAAACTCTTGCAGTCTCTACCTATCACCTATTAATAGTTCCAAAGCCATTTCCACATTTTTACATATTTGCTACAGCAGCACCCCATTTCTTAGTACCAAAATGTATATTGGTCTGCATGGGCTGCTGTAACAAAATACCCAACATCGAGCAGCTTAAACAGAGAAATTTATTTTCTCATAGTCCTAGAGGCTAGAAATCCAAGATATGGGTGCTATCAGGGTTGGTTTCTGGTGAGGCCTCTCTTCCTTGCCTGTAGATGGCTGTCTTCTTGCTGTATCCTCACATGGCCTCTTCTCTGTGCATGCTGAGAGGAGCAAAGAGGGAGAGAGGGCTTGTGTATCTTCTTTTTTTGAGATCGGGGTCTCTGTACATTTCACCTCTCACAAAAATCAACTCATGGTGGATAACAGACTTAAACATAAGGCATGAAACTATAAGAAATCTAGAAGAAAATGTCAGAAAAACTCTTACAGACATTGGCCTAGGCAAAGAATTTATGAAGAAGACCCCAAAGGCAATCACAGCAACAGCAAAAATAAATAAATGGGACCTGATCAAATTAAAAAGCTTCTGCACA
>CAUYSK010085154.1:0-80316 GCA_963575035.1 Avahi laniger | reverse complement strand
GCCACCATGCCCGGCTAATTTTTTCTATATAGTTTTAGTTGTCTGATTAATTTCTTTCTATTTTTAGTAGAGACGGGGTCTCGCTCTTGCTCAACGATTTCCCTTTTTAACTCCAGTTCAGTTCTCCTGAAATCAAGGTGGTAAGTTTTGTGCTATAAATCCTGAATTGACAAAACTGGTAGATCACCTTGTAATTACTAAGAGACAAGAGATATGTTACTGAACAGAAGCATCTTGAAATTTAGTCTTCTGATTAAAAGAAATAAAATTTCTTAACATTTATCTAAAAGATAATAGAAAAATACACAAAAGCCTTAGGAAAATTTTCAGTTTCGTTGACCTTGTTTTGAACAGAAATTCTCATTTGAAAAGGATTTGCTCCAATTAGTAGATCCAATTAATAGTACCTATTAAAAGCTAGCTATCCATTGAATAAACTTTGATAATAGACTTTAATGTTAATAGGAAGCATAGCTCATCATCATAGCACTCGATATTTATTTAATGCTTATTAACTAATATTTATCAAGTCCTTGGAAGTCAGGCACTGTGTCTAGATCCTTGACATATATTAACACATATTAGTGTTCATCACACAGGTTAATATTAACAACAACCATGTTAAATATGTAGTACTATGTTTCCCACTTTACATATGATGAAACTGAAGTGCCAAGAGACTTGAGAAATTTGAGAAAGGCCAGATAGCTTATGAATGATGAAGTTTTTAAATTCTTTGAGTCCCCGTTACGTTATGCATTTCTATTTCTTAACTGTTCCCTATGCCACCACCCCCAGTAATCTTTAATAAACATAGTCCTCTCAGTTCTCAATTGTAAACTTGTTTCTTTCAACATTATATCCTCAATATCTGGCACAAGGTAGGCACTCAGAAAGTACTTGCTGAATAAACGTATGAATTAATCAATCAATCAATCAATCTGTGCTATGAAACAGACAACTGGTAAAATGCCTTTAAACATAACTGGCTGGACTCTAAGATCCCACACCCACCACTTCGTGTTCCCCTTCTTGACTTAGTTTTCTTCTGGTCATCTGTTACCAAATCTATTATTAATCATAGATAATATGGAACTAGAAAACTATGCTTTGATTTCAGAATGTATCGGTTCAAAACTCTACTACTTGTCTCCGTTCACATACTTAACTGTGCAACTTTGAAAGATGTATTTAAATTTTTCAGAGTTTCAGTTTTCTTGTCTGTATAATATAGATCTTAATATCTATTGTAGCAATTCAACAGAATTGTGGCATTAACTAAATTAAATGCGTTTAAAATAACTAAGAATGCTTGACATATTGTAGATGTGTTATGAAAGAGGCAATATGACATCATATTGAAATAGCAAAACAGACCAAATACTATTGCTGGGTAGTTTTGGGAGATTAGGTGCAATATTTACACATCTAAAGCATTAGTTTCTCAGTGTTTAATCACAAAATACAAGTTTTTAACTCAGCTATAGTAAGGGTTAAATGAGATAATTTGTGCAAAGTGCTCGACATACAGTTTAAACCAAATAGATACTAGCTGATACTGTTTGTAATAGTTCTCTTTTTAAAAAAATGTTCTCTTATTCATTTGATTTAATATCTGGAGGAATAAAAGAAGACAATTCAATGCCTCATGATGGAATACGTTTATTAGACTATTTTCCTGTAGTTCTCTCAAAAAATATAACCACTACTTTTGCCTGTAACCATATAACTCAAATTGTATTATCTTGAACCTATGCTGCTTAAAGTTACTACTGCAAGAAGTAGAAAATTCAGGCCTAACAAAAACTAATTTGTTCAATCTGTATTTTACAGATCAGTGGCAATTGGAAGACTATGATAGGGAGAAGATTTATAATGTACTCTTGTATTCATAAGACCCTGATTAGAAATTAACACAATTCAAGCATTTGAAAATTATATTGGAGAAGATTAATTTGAAAGTAGGATGTGCATTGAGTGCATGGATGGATGTATCTCTTGTTGGATGATTGCAAGTGAGCCTTGCTGTGAATATATCTAAGAAGCAAAATTTATTGTAACCAAGTTCTCCATTAAATAGCAGTATTTTATTGGGGATACACTCTCTGAAAAAACTAAACCAAACCAATACCGAACATATTAAAAAAGAGAATTATCATTTTCCAAACCACTCCTCAAGAGATTACATATTTTTCCTATATTCTGCTGTGTGTCTGAGGAGGGAACTTTTTTTTTCACTGAAGCAAATGAACTGCTTGTGGGATACCATGTTTAAGCTAGAGGGAACCCTGCATCCCCAAGATTCCTCATCCCTTAGAAATAGGGCTAAAGGTTCTTGGCTGACTTTTAAAAACTCGTTATTAAACCATGTTGAATTAATTTGCTATTTTGTGTTTCAAAATCAGGTATATTAATAGCTTGATAAAAATTATTTCAGAGAGTAGTTGATATTTTCCTAGACTACTTAGAATAAAATCTATAATTCAGGGCCACTACTATCAACCTAGGTAAATATACTATTACCTCTTTCCTTTAATACTGTAATAGCCTACTAGTTAGTATTCTCACTTCCTCTCTTATAACCTTATCTGCTCTCCTTATTTCCCTCAATCTGTTCTTCCTTCTAGATTTATACAATTATGCAATATTTTTGCTAAAAAGTCTTTATTGCATTATTCATTCTCCATATCCTTAAGATAAAGTCTAGAAGCACACTTATTTTGCAGCATTTCAACTGCCATTCTGTTCCTTGTTTTTCATGTTTCATATATACTAAATATCTTTTATGCCTTCAAACTTTCCATGCTCTCTTTTACACATGTGATTGCCTTAATCCGGGTATATTTTCTCCCACTTTTTCCACAGAGAAATCGTACTCATCTTTTGGGTCTCAGCTTAAACATGACTTCATAAAGATAGACTATGTTGGGTTTCCCTAGAACATAATAATTCTCTTACATAACACTATCCATACTTTAAAAAAATCTGTACCTTGTGCTAAAATTGTAAACATTCTTTTACCTCTTTTGTGCTGCTGTATTCTCAGCCCTTTGCTCAGTGTCTAGCACTTAACATTCACTTATTTTGTTGCTGAAGGAAAGTTATTTAAAATAATGAGATTTATAAGAGTGCAGAGTTATGCCAGACTTTCCCTAAGAGTTATGTTATGTCCTTACAATGTCAGATTCTATAGCAGCCACCCACTGATCCCCTCCCCACATAGACATTCTTGGCACTGAGCCAACCAGCTGAAAAATACCTGATTTAAACTAGGACTTGGTCATGTGACCCAATCCTGGCCAATGGGCCATAGGAAATAATCTGCATTGGATGCAAAAGATATGTGTGTGGAGAAAGTGTCCTTCACCGTATTAAATGCAGTGGACTGAGAACATGCTATTGGGATCTGTGTTTACCTTCCTTACAGCTGTGAAGGGTCAAGCCTGAGAACAAGTGCCGATCCACTGAGGATGAGTGAGAATAAAACAGATGATATTTGGGCCTTTGATGATGTTATTGTGCTGCGGAATTAACTGAACCTGGAGCCACCTACCTCTGGTCGTCTTGTTAAATGTGATAATAAATATGTTTTCTACTTAAGTCGCTTATGAACATGTTTTTATTTACTGTCAAAAGAATTTTCACTGATACAGATGCCCTCAGGACTTGACCTTGCTAAGTTCCTGCTATGTAGTTAGGCAGTATCATCTATTGACAGGGACCCTAGGTTGTCTACTTCTCAGTGAGGACCCGTTTCATCTCTAATTTTTGTGTTTTCCTTTTCCAAAAGGTAGATGGGCTAGAATTCCAAAAAAGTAAGTCTAAACATCAGTGTCCTTTTATACTTCCCATCTGAATTATTTTTAAGAATATTTAAAGTTCATTAATGATCCCCAAAATAATTCAATCAAAATGCTGAGATGGTAGAAGAAGTACAAGCATAGTCACTTATTTTCATTGTATTCACAGACCGCATGTGCTAGGGAATTCTGAAAACTTTCTCTGATTGATGTCAAATGGAGATCAGGGGTTAAGGAGCACAAGATTATCCACCAAGACTTATTGAGAAGTTGAATATGAAAGGCAACAGAGAAAAGACTTTCCCATCCAGTTCTCTACATCTGAAAAAATAAGGGGCAGGCAGAGGACAGTAGGCTTTTCCATATCGTTGAACATCCATTCAAATGATTCTCTTAAAATAATGATGAACTAGGGAGGCTCTATAAACAAGACAGATGGTCAGGAAGGCTTTTTGCTACAGGAATACTCCCTTTTTATTTATCGGCATACTTTTTAAAGGTAACCTAAATTCACTGAAGTATCAATATTTCTGTATATGTGTGATCTTCAAAAGACCACAAACCCTCAGAATTGAGAATAGACAGAGTATTCCCTATAACACTTTTATCCTCTGCAGAAACAGACACTGTGCTGAGCTCAAAGAGTAGTTATTCATCAACCATGAATGTGTAAACCTCTTTTGTAGTGTAGGTATAACTGCGGAATCTTGGTTACCGGGGCTTCCCTGAGCTACTCTCTTATAAAATCTTAGTAATACTACCTAACTCATAGGGTTTCTGTAAAATCAAATTTAATGAAATGACAGACATAAAGCCCATGGAACTGAGTGAGCAATCTTTTCTTAGTTGACAAGAAGTTAAACTTGGAATGCTTTTTTCTGATAAAATGTGAAATACATAAACAAGTTAAATTGTTTGCTTTCCTTGTGAAACTAAAAACAATGAAGTGGTGTTTATACTTTTTTCCTGTGTTCTTTTAAAAATATCTTCACGTGTATTGTGGAATCTTGACTTTAGATATTAAGGAAAATAAAAATTTCTGTGTTTTTCTTAGTTTTTCTATAGCTGTTGTCTCTGAGTATGAAATCGTGTTTTTGTTATTGAAATGTTATCTTTTATTTTGGCTCTTTTGATAACTTTTATGTTTGCCTTGAGCAAGTCACTTATCTTTTCTATTTTCTATTTCCATTTACTTATGAAAGACAGTAATAATGATTGTGTGATGTCCTTACAAAAAAGGATAAAATCATATTGAGAAGAATGTTGAAAACCAAAGCAATGTGTTAAATGCCAGATATGGCAACAAAGATAATATGAAGAACATTTTTATTATAAAGTATTCTCCTAAATGATTTTAGTACTATGAAAGGTAGTAAAAACTATTTCCTGATAAATGTTTTCTTGAGTTTTCAGGGATGAATTGTCCAGGATAAGAAAAAACTCCAAAGTCTTGATTAAATAGCACATTTCCTGGTCTACCTTCTCTGAATTGTTAATCAGAGTGCCACTGGGAGGCAGCTACTGGCATCATTGATGGAATATATTTGTGGACAAAATATCTTCCCTTAAGGAATTTTGGACTAATCTAAGGGAATCAAAATCAGTTTTAACTTCAAATTTCAGCCTGATTTTTCATCTAAAACCCTAAAGGCGCAGAGGACAATGGATGACTCACAGATCCATTCATTTCACTTAATATTTATTGAACTCTTCCTCTGTGAAAATTACTGGACTAGGTGATTTGAGATGCACAAAGATGAAATATGACTTCTATCCCCCAAGAGCTTATCATTAGTAGAGAAGCTAAAAAATATACATAAATAAATCTATTTAGGTTCTATTAGTGAATGTTAAGTCAAAGGCAGGGAAAGCAGTTATGAATAATTTTAACTAGATGTAAAGACCTGAATTAAGGCTTTGAAAATTTGAATCTAACATACATTGAATATACCAAGTACAGGTCTCCAGAAACAGTTAAAAATTTGGCACTGGATTTCAGAAGGTGGAAAGGATTAATGATAAATATTATTGCAGTGTTAATTTATAGGTGGTGGTTAATATAATAAATTGCTGAGATGAAACATTGAAGGGGGAGTGGGGAAGAGCATACATAGGACGGAAACCTGAGAACTGCTAACTTTTAAAGGACAGGTGGGCTTTCTACTTAACACCGATGAGAAGAGTTAAGTGACTGGAGTGGAAACTAGCTTTCAGAGATGGGAAGATTGAACAACTATTTGTTATTTATGTATGGTGGGCTAAATTGCAAATGAGAATGTGGATTCTGTAAATACATTTCCTCTTCCAAGAATCTCATTAATAAAAGAAGGAGAGAGTCAGGAATAGAACTCAGAATTGCAAAATTCTTGTCATTATTTGTTGCTGTTATGTTTGTTTTAGGAAAGGTAGAAACTTAAGCCAGTTTAAAGACTGAAATAACTAGTAGAGAGGAAATAAGCTAAAGGTACCTAAATTTAGAGGACTTTCCCCTTACATTGGTATTCTGAGTGTTAGTGAACAAGCGTTTAACCTTGCCTATACTGCTCATGATTATATAAACAACTAACTAGCTGAATAATTCTTGGAAAATCTGTCTTTTCCCCCATCATCCCGGGTAATGGAAAGTGTTTGCCATATGAAAACAATTTATGGTACATTCCGATTACAATAAGGAAACATCATACCAGTTATCATAAATACATATGCTCATTTTATATATCTTGGTAATTGTTCCTTTATTCAACTGATTTTCTATAACAGTATGTTCCCAAAAGTGAGGTTACAAGGATGAAAATGATGGGTTTTAATTCACATGTCCAACTGGTTTTCATAAGCCTGTAGCTGTGTAATGGGAAAGGGGAGGATGATTGTAAATCTTTGAAATGCTTCCCAGGTGATTTAGGTAAAGTCTGCCTCACCCTGTTGAAAACTATCTGCATAGTCCGTTATGTATGTACCTCAGTATTGGCTTCCTTCACTACAGTTGACCCTTGAACAATGTTGGGGTTTGGGGTGCTGACCTCTATGTGGCTGAAAATCCACATATAATAACTTTTGGCTTCCCCAAAACGTAATTACTAATAGCTTGCTATTTACCAGAAGTCTTACCAATAACATAAGCAATTGAGGAACACTTATTTTGTATGTTATATGTATTCCTACAATAATGAAGTAAGCTAGAGAAAAGAAACTGTTACGAAGAAAATCATAAGAAAGATAAATGCATTCACTATTCATTAGGTGGGAGTGGGTCATCATAAAGGTCTTCATCCCTATAGTCTTGACTTTGAGTAGGCTGAGGCAGAGAAAGGGAAAGGATTGGTTTACTGTCTCAAGGATGACAGAAACGGAAGAAAATCCACATATAAGTGGATCTGTGCAGGTCAAAACAGTGTTATTCAAGGGTGAACTGTATATAGTTTTCTTTTCTTTTTATTATAATCCTGTGACTTGACTGGCTCCCTTTCTATGATGTTAGGTGTTGTGCAGTTGGACAAAATTAAAGTAGCAATAGAAGAACAGGAATCATATTTAAATTCATAGTCAAAATGAACAGAAATGTCTAATATTTTCAAGATAATATCTGTATCATACTATTAAAGGCAAATCTCTCAATGTGATAAGTTCTGAATAAAGACTTATGAATTACAATTACAATTTCTGTGTTCAAGCAAAGTAACTTGACAATTATTGACAGAAATAAGGTACCATTACCTTTACAGTATGCTGCTTTTTAAATCTCAGTCCAATACCATTTAAAACAGTATGCTAAATTTGTACATTTTAATAAGTTGCCATTTATTTTCTTCACAATCTAAAATTTTAGTAGATTTACAGTAACGTCTTTTTGAGCTAACAGTCATTGTATATTTTTAAAGCTTAATTAACAAAATGTGTATTGCTTTTCTGTTTGTAGAATTCTTAGTATCAAAAGGATCAGAGTATGCCATTCTTTTCCTACAGGTGCCTGTAATTTAGCCTTTTTAATCCAGATATTTGTTAGGTAGTAAATATTCACATAGTTTTAATTTTGTGGGGCTGGGGAGTATTTATATAAAGTTGTTTCCAAGCCTTACCTTTTCTCTATTTACTAAAAAATAATTTGGTCCTTGTCTATTATTTTTTTTCCTCCCTACACCCCAATGCGGGGTGGCGGTGGGTTCTTCTTTGTCAGATACTTTCTCAAGGACTTTTATGATGCAGAATCAGAAAGAAGCTACAGCTGGGCAGATAGAAAGACAAGTGTCTCCAATGCAAAATTCAAAGTTCAGTAGGACAATTGGAAGTACAGATGAAATGTTTCAGGGAAACTAATAGAGAAGAAAAGGGTTATAGTAAAAATTACTATTTGGACTATGTGTGAACTATGTGTTCTAATGATGATGTTCAAGTGAAGATCTGCAGTTATTGTGAATTTCTCTCCCTCTTTTTTTTTTTTTGGTCCTGGAATATTTTCTTTTATATACAGTATTACTCTGAGACTATAGCATGTGTACCATGGATTCAATAAGGTTACATGATTGCTATTATAAATATCTCTGGTTAAATATTTTGTTTCCCACATATAGAGCCATTAATATTTTTTAAGCATATTACTGACAATTTAGAAATTAAAAAATTTTAAATCACACATGAACCCACAACTCTAACAAAATAATAGTCATAATATTGCATATTTTCAGATTTGTGGTAAGTATCTATTTCATTTAAAATTCTACTTATAAAAAAGTATATTTTCCATGTTGCCACATACATTCTGTAACCTTTTTTTTAAAAAATGCATAATACTGTGTTGAATAAATTTTATAATAATTTAATAATAATTATTTAATTGTCGTATACTTGGGTTGCTTTCACACTTAGACATTATAATGCTAGGTATCTGTAGTATGGCCCCTAATTTTCAGTCTTCAAGAATGTTTTCTTTTAACTAACAGGACTCAGATGGGACGGGGCTGGAGTACGGGTAGCAGGGTATTTATTTACATTTTCTCCCATGTCTGGAGGTGATACTTCTCTTAGCACAACTTAAAAAGGAATTTGAACAACTGCATGTTTACTGAATATTTTTCTCGAGACCTACTACTTAGCACAAAAAAATTCCTTTCAAAATATTACTACTCATTGACAATGCACCTCATCACCCAAGAGCTCTGATGGAGATGTACAGGGAGATTAATGCTGTTTTCATGCCTGCTAACACAACATCTTGAGCCCATGGATCAAGGTGTAATTTTGACCTTCAAGTCTTATTATTTAAGAAATACATTTCATTAGGACTATAGGTGCCATAGAGAGTGATTCTTCTGGATAAAGTAAATTGAAAACCTTCTGGAAAAGATTCACCATTCTGAATGCCATTTAAGAACATTTGTAATTCATGGTAGGAGTTCAAAATATCAACATTAATAGGAGTTTTGAAGAAGTTGATTTCAAGCCTCCTGGATTAGTTTGAGGGGTTTAAGACTCCTCAAAGACTTCAGGGGAGAAAGTAGCTGCCAATGTGGTGAAAATAGCAAGAGAACTAGAGTGAGAAGTGAAGATGGAGATGTGACTGAATTGAGGCAATCTCACAATAAAACTTGAATGCATGAGGAGTGCTTGCTCTGGATGAGCAAAGAAAGTGGGTTCTTGAGTTGGAATATACTCCTAGGGAAGATGCTATGAACATTGTTGAAATGACAACAAAGGATTTAAAATATTCCATAAATGTAGTTGACAAGGCAGGGACAAGTTTTCAGAGGATCACCTCCATTTTGAAAGAAATTCTGTTGTGGGTAAAATGCTATCAAATAGCATTGCATGATAGAGAGTAACTTTTCGTGAAAAGAAGCGTCAACTAATGTGCCAAATTTAATAGTTGTCTTATATTAATAAATTGCTACAGCCACCCCAACCTTCAGCAACCACCATCCTGATCAGTTAGCGGCCATCAACACTGAGGCAAGATCCTCCACCAGCAGAAAGATTATGACTTGCTGAAGGCTCATATGATCATTAGCATTTTTTAGCAATAAAATATTTTTAAATTAAGGCAGGTGCATTGTTTTTTTAAGACATAATGCTATTGAACACTTAATATACTACATTGTAGTGTACACATAAATTTTATATGCACTGGGATATAAATTCGAAAAACCAAAAAATTCACATGACTTTCTTTGTGATATTTATTTTATTACAGTGGTCTGGAACCATACCCACAATGTCTCCAAGATATGTGGATATTATGCCTATATATAATATTGGTTTACGTTGTATAGCTATCATCTATTGCTTCAGCTAATGTCATTGCTTTCTTGCAATTTTAGTTTTCTGATCTCCCAGACTCCCTGAAACTACTGCTTTAATTGAATCATACTATCTATAATTCTTGCACAGCACAATTTTGAGCTGTCTACTTTTTTTATGTCCAAAATTCTATAATTATGCCAGAATCCTTGAAACTTTCCCAAAGCATTCCTTATTTCTGTATTCTTCATTGTCATAATTCAATACCCTATAAAACAGGACACTATGCATTTTTCATAATATACCAGTATTAGGGAAATCTCTTCTCTATAGTTTTTACTCTCCTTTATTATCACATAGTACCAGAAGGGCTTTACTTTACCTAAAAAAGAGAATGAATATGTATTATGACACAGTACTGAATATTATTCACATCATCCTTCCCCTGTGTCTGAAATGTCCAGGGCCCAAGAGATGGCTCAGTTCTTTTCTTCTAGGTAGGTGGCAAAAGGTTGCCCACTACCTACAGAATAGCTCTTGTCAGCACTGTGTTCTGTGAGATTTGAAGATTCTTTTGATGGTGTGACAGAACACACTGACACTCAGAAAGATGAAAGCTAGAACTCTTTGTTACTTACAGCTCAAAAGAGAGAAGGCTACGCTGCAGGACCAAGCAAAAGGTTGCTCCCAGGGACAGGCTAGCAGCAAGCTGGAGCTGTAGGTGGCAGATTGTGTGGCAAACTGTGTGGGGTTAACTAGTTTTCACAAGCTGCTTGTGGATTGGCTAATTTAGATAATTTCAAGGGCTCCAGGGCATAGGGACTCTCCCTGATAGCCTGGTAAATTCTATTAAATAAACGGAACTTAATTAAGCTAAAAACTTTCTGCAAAGCATAAGAAATGATCAACAGAATAAAGAGAGAACCTAGAAAATGGAAGAAAATATTCTCAAACTATGTATCTGACAAAGGACTAATATCCAGAATCTACAAGAAACACAAACAACTCAGCAAGAAAAAATAAATAAATAACTCCATTAAAAGTGGGCAAAAGACATGAACAGATTTTTCTCAAAAGAAGATATACAAGATGGCCAAAAAACACATGAAAAAATGCTCAACGTCACTAATAATCAGGGAAATGCAAATTAAAACCACACTGAGATACTACCTTACCCCTATCAGAATGGCCAGTATTAAAAAGTCAGAAAACAATGGATGTGCAGATGCAGTGAAAAGGAATCTTCCTACACTGTTTGTGGGAATGTAAATTAATACAGCCTCTATGGAAAACAGTATGGAGATTCCTCAAAGAATTAAAAGTAGACCTACCTTTCAATCCAGCAATCCCACTATTGGGTATCTACCCAAAGGAAGAGAAGTCACTGTATCAAAAACATACCTATACCCAAATATTTATCATGGCACAATTCACAATAGCAAAGATATGGAATCAACCTAAGTGCCCATCAACAGATGAATGGATAAAGAACATGTGGTACATGTATATACCATGGAATACGACTCAGCCGTAATAACCAATGAAATAATGTATTTTGCAGCAACTTGTCTGGAACCGGAGACCATTATTCTAAATGAAGTATCTCAGGAATGGAAAAACAAATACCACATGCTCTCACTTATAAGTGGGAGCTAAATGATGGGTGCCTATGGTCATACAAAGTGAAAAATGGACTTTAGAAACTAGGAAGGAGAGAAGGGTGGAAGGGGTTTGAAGGGTCAAAAATTACCTATCTGGTAAATGTATACTATTCAGGTATCAAGTACACTAAAAGCCCTGAATTCATCACTGTACTATTCATCCGTGTAACAAAAAACACTTGTACCCCCTAAATCTATAGAATCTCAAGACCTCTAAAGGACATTTTTCCCCAGGAATTTCCTATCAAGAAATTCCAATGGTACAATGTAAATTAAGTCTTACTTTACTACTTGACTTTTTTTTGTTAAGAAGCTCATTGTTGATGAGTCTATAAAAACATTTATGTCTTAAGGTCCAAATTGATTGATGACAACTATGGATTTTAGATCAGAAAACTAATTTGTCATGCCTGGTAACTCACTCTATGACCCTTAGAAATTTGTTTCTCATCCTTCTACCTGTATAATATTATTATTTTAAAATGGCTTTAGAAAATTAAATACCAATGTTTGTAAATTTCAGTTTTTTCACAAAAGAACTGGATGAGACAAAGAACAAAATAGTAAAAGATTTGAGTGGCATTTTTTTTTATCAGGATCATTAACTAGATTAAAATGCTCTGTCTACTTACTGTATAATCAGAAAAAAAACGAGTAGGATGGAGTACATTATATTGGAGGAGTTATACAACTTCATTTTTTTTTCTTATTAGTACATGAGAGTGAGTCAAATAGGACTAACAACTAACAACACACTAACAACTTGAAAATGACAAGCCTATAGTCTCAGGCAACTGTTTTAACATCTTAGCAAATTTCTCATTGAAAGCTAATGTTTTTAACTTTCAATAGTGTAGGACTTCAATGAATATTGTTGAGAGGTTGATGAACACAATTTTAGGTATTTACTTCCTAAGTATACTAATTTTTCTTTAGCAATGTAGAGCAAGAAGAACCATTTGCCATTAACAGTAATATTTATTAATAATCCAGGAACATAAATTTAAAAATGGGAACATACATATTAAAAACAATGAGTATAAACTCTATCCACAAAACCCATGATGTGGGGAAGTAATAGGAGTACTGCAACACAGAAGGAGCAGACAGGTAATTAACATCTCTCTCTCAGTGAAGGTGGTTGCCAGCAAATGAAAAGAGATATTAATAGATTAGAACTATACATTCTGCATTGCTCAGTGTAGAGAAAGTAGAAATTATTAAGAGCATGAGAACTCTCATAAATAAGTATTCTGTTTTCTCTAAGCCTTTGGCAGTTTTCTTCCTTGTCAGCTCACATAAAGGTGGCAGATTTCAGAGAAAGTGGAGAATCTCCTCATGTTTATACTGTTTACTTGGTCATTTTAAAGGAAGGAAACATGAATTTGAGCATCCTATATTTGCTAATTGTTATCTTTGGTGCTAATGAAATAGAGTCTGTATGCTCGAGTATGGAAAGAAAACTAGTTCAGTGAGGCTAGGGAACAAACAAACAACTCTTAAGTGTTGTGTGGAATGAGCTGGTTTAGATGCGGAGGTGTGGTTTAGGAGCATCCCGGAAGGGATATGTAACTCAGCCAACAAGGGAAACTGCATAGTGATATAAGGAGTTGTTCTTGAGCTGTGTCTTAGAGCATGAGCTGTTGTGAGGGATAGAGGGATCCAATGGGTGGAAGGCAGTAAAATCCAGAGATGCGCATGTGTAGAGTGAGGAGCAGTGAAAACAACGTTGCATTTCAGCTCTGTAGGAGTGAGCGAAAGTTGTAAGGAGATTGAAAATCAAAAACTTTGCAGCTCCAAAAATACGCAAGTAACAAATAATGAAAGACAAGACATGCTATGCTAAAGAGTTTTGACTTTTTTTCTTGAAGGATATGATTAGCTGATAAATTAAGAAGTGACAGAATTAATTCTCACAAAAATTTCTGGGAGATAGGGAAAGTGATGGAGATAAAGATAGGGAAACTGCTTTAGAGAATTACAGAAATTTGGGTAAGAAGCAGTGAGTACCTAGAGTAAGTCAATGCAGAAAAGAGTCCAAGAGTATTAATGAGGAAGAGATTAAAGAATTTGGCATTAGATTTGGTTCAAAGGGAGTAGGAGCTGAGGGTATAGGATGGTTCCTGATTATTATTTTAGGAAATAGGAAGATAATGGGGTTAAGTAGGAGATGTGAAGTCTCAGGGTGAGGGAAGAGGATGTTAAGCTGAATGTTGAGTTGGAACGTCTGTGGGACAATGCTGAGTATATACATTAATATGTTCGGTACGTAGTTGTACTTATGAGCTGGAGGTTGAATTAAGTAGTTGTATCTGGGAGTTACCAGCATAGAGTAGCAGAGGCCATGGATGTGCATATATTGTGTACAGTGTACGTGCAGAGTAAGAAAATTATACGCCCAAAGATTGAGCTCTCGTGAAAGGGAGAATGTTATAGGACATCATTAAAGATGAAGATTGTAACATCACCACTGGTTTAAGAATTAATATTTAAGTATAGCAGGGGAACAAATGGTAGATATAGTATCTTTTGTAATGTATAGTTATTTTTATTCCACCTGTTATGTATGTACAAGAATCGGAGGAAAGAATTTAAGATGGTTCCTTGGTTTCTCTCTTAGGCAACAAAATGGAGAAAGAGATACCAAAAAAACAAAACAAACAAACAAAAAAAACGAACTATGTAAGAAAAAAAGTGTGTATGTCTGTGTGTGGTGTATATCATGTATAGCATAAAAAAATTTTTTTAATATAACATCTTATTTTTTAAAACAGAATATATTATGAGAAATATCACACTGTAGAGGAAATTTGAGTTTCATTAGTCAGATACAATTATCTCCCACTGTGTGAAGCTGACTTTCCTTATCAAGAGCAAAGTGAAAGGGCTAAGCCTGTTATGCCGTCTCTTTGATGTTTTTATAGGATATAATGAAAGATGAATGCTCCATGCTCAAGCTGCAGCTGAAAGAGAAGGATGAACTCATTTCCCAACTTCAGGAAGAGCTGGTAAGTGATAACAGTGCTTGGCCCACTCCCTATACTTTCCTTGCAAGGTTATTTTTTATAAACCCTTATTTATTAACACTAATAGCATTAATTATTTATAAATGCTGTTAATGATTGAGTCTGATTATCCATTTTATAATCTTCTGTCACAAAGACTGTAGATCTTTCACAGGCTGAAAAATAGAGAGAATGTTTTAGAATATATGTGGGAATTTATATAATTCTAGAAACATAACACTGAACGAGGGTTAAACATTTCGGTTATATCTATCAAAAATCTTCAAGGCTAAGGCCACATTATATTTTGTAAAGTGCATGATTTAACTCCATACTGCTATACCTACAGATACAATCATATAATACAAAGCAAAATAATTAATAATCTGGAAAACAAAATAGATTTTATAGTTTATTTTCATAAAGCTACCAAAAATGTGTTAATTTGATGAGACTTTTTGTTAATCTATTATATAATTCCCAGATAATGTGAAAATTATACAAAAACATGAAATGTATATATAGTTTATGCTTTCAGTGTGTGGTTTTTTTTCTATAACATCATATAGTAATGTAAGGAATCATACTTTCATAACATGAAAATACATTTGGTAGGTAGGAACAGTGGGCATTATTTTTCTAGGTATGTATTTTCAGTTTGTGTATGTATATTAGAGTATTTTATAATAAAACGTGCATTCTGGATATAAATAAAAATGATAGTACTCTAAAACAAGAATTAATAAAAGGAGTAAGAAGGGATTTTTTAATTCATCAAAGTTTTTACAATCCCAGTAGAATAAAGCAATAACTGTACAATAAAAGAGATACTGACTCATTATCAAGATCAAGAAAGAAATCCTAGTCAGAAATATTTTTTATGATTATTTCATATTAACAATGGTGTGTTAGGTGTAATTATTAAATACAGCTTAATGACCAAACAAACTTTATAGACCACCAAGCTTCTGAGACTTCCTAACATATTAGTGAGATATCAGATGAATTTAGAGCACATTTTATTGATTCTTGACAACTGACAATGTTTTCACTGAAACTTAATCTTTAGACTGTCTTCTATTGTTGATGCTAATTATTGGTCCCATGAACATATTATTGTGACCGTAGGAGACCTATAAACTAGTACTTAAAATAGCAATAGTATTACAGACAAAAAGAACATGTCTTGTGTTCCTGGAAATAACCTTTTGTAAATATATAAGTAATGTATATTCATAGTATAAATTTTACATATTACATAATGAAAACATTTCTATATTTAATGTAGCCCTCTAGATACATATTATATAACAGAGCTTTGTTTATGTGGCATACAGAAATATCTTTGAGTTGAATAAATGTCATTTATATATATTTATTAAAGAATGGATAGAATCATCAGTTTTAACACAGCAGAATATCTATTCATTCACTTTGTCAGAGAGTGCTTATTTTGGATAATTAACTTAGAAAGAAGTATTCATTTTTCCCCTTAGCATTAGTTGTAATCAGATTTAAAACATAGAAAACTCAAGAATGAGACCTTCATTTGTTGAATTAAATGAGAAAGAAAATGACTGCTTCCAGAGCCAGGACTGCAGAGTTATAATTAAAGTAATTCAGCACCCCACCCTCCAAAAAAAGTCCTATGTTGGCTGGCTTACTACTAAAATGAGACACAAGTTGTGTGTGTTTTTCTTTTCTTGAAACTTGAATTACCCAAATTGGCTATTTTACCTCTAAAATCTCCCAGGTAACAATCAAGGTACCATTTTAATTTTGTGCCTTGTAGTTTGCATAATCATCTTGAATGTTTCAACAGAGGAAAAATGCTAACTTTTGAAAATACAGTTTATTTGTTAAAGAGGACTGTGGCTGAGGAGGAAACTACATAAGTGATGATTTAAGAATTTCAGGGAGATGAAACGGTGTTAAAAAGGAAAAGGCATTATTCGAACTAGATGTGGAGCATGGGTGAGGGTGGCAGTCACATGGGGCAATATAGCCCCCTTGGATCCATGGAAAATTTTGATTCTAGTACTTCTGGTCTTGGTAATAAGTAACTTGTGACATTTTGACAAGGTGGAGGTTAAACTTTACATTTATACTTTATCTTCCTAATTTTAAAAATATCAAAAAATTTTGGAAACCAGTTTAGCTCTGCCCTATTATATACTATAGATTCATAATCTGTAACAATTTATAACTTACTTAGTTTTCTGTTATTTCATATAAGTTTCTAATTTCTTGACCACTGTTACTATCACAAGCAATTTTATCCACATGTACATTGTAGAGCAAATTTAGATATAATTATACCAAGAAAGGCTTTGTACTCAATTAATAATTAAGAAAGTTTTACTTTTTATATTTATTTGTTTACTTATTTAGCCTCACCATGATAGGTTCAGGTGTTGTAAATAGTCAGGAGTGGGATGCAGTTGGGGCAAAAGAAATATTTTTAAATGAAAGTTTTTAAATGCGTTTATTTTTAGGTCAAGGTTTCTCAACAGCAGCACATATTGGCTTTTTGTTGTAAGTGTCTAAGCTGTGCATTGTAGGATGTTTAGCAGCATCCTGGCCTCTTCCCACTGGATTCTAGTAGCACCCCCCCAGACATTGCCATATGTTCTCTGGGGGCAAAATTGCCCCCATTTAAGAATAATTGCTTTAGGGGTATTAGATATAAACTTTGTATTCCCCAAATGAATTTGTATGTTATAGACTAAACATCTACCTACAGATACCCAGGAAAAAACCAAAAGTCCTTCAGAGGATTGGTGAACTATTACATATGTAACTATTTGCATGCTATGTTAGTCTGCTCAGGTTGTCATAATAAAATACCATAGACTGGTTAGCTTAAACAATGAAAATTTATTTTTTTCACTGTTCTGGAGGCTGGAAGTCTGAAATTAGGGTGCCAGCATGGTTGGATTCTGAAGAAAGCTCTCTTCCTGGCTTGCAGATGGCCATCTTCTCACTGTGTGCTCATATGGCCTTTCCTTTGTGCATACACATACAGAGAGGGAGAAAGAAAGAGAGAGAGAGAGAAAACACACTTTGGTGTTTCTTCTTCTAAGGGCACTAATCCCATCATAAGGGCCCCACCCTCATGTGCTCATCAAAACTCACCATCTCCCAAAGTCCCCATCTTCAAATACCATCACATCGCAGGGCTGCAGTATATGAATTGGGGAGGTGGCACACAATTCATTCCATGGCACATGTTCTTTGTGTTTCTACCTGTTTAATATTAGCAAGTACAATGATGGACAGAGTTCTGTTATATTTCTTTTTCAAGAACTAAATGCACCTTTCAAAAATTATCATTCTTTTTCTACTCTGTGAATTCAAAATTGTTACTTTGGTTCAACTCTTCTTTCCTGCTGGGTTGGTAGATTTCACAGAGCATAAATATTCTAAGAAACTCAAAATAATAATTTTGATTTTAGATTATATATTAATATTGTTTGGGCAAACTATCCACATTATTAACTGCATTTCTAATGTGAGTATATTTCATAGACATACTTTTAATTTATCCCTTCCTGCTCTCTTTAAAAAGAAGACAATAAGCAGTTTGTACTCTTAGAAACAGTTTCAAAAAGTCTGAAATTATTATCCCTGAAAATTGTATGCATTATTTATCTTGGTGCACTTCACTATTTTTAACAGATAAAAATAATCATCTACAATCATTTTCTGATGTCAAAAGGAATATTAAATGTTAGAATATTAGAGTGTCCTGGGATTGTGTATGTGGTACCACAACTAATTGGAGAAAACAAGAAATATACTCTGGAGCCCGGAGTTTGTGGTATGGTAAAAGAAAGGAACTGGTTCACAGCATGGGACATCTACTCCCAACTGTTTTATGATAGAACAAAATCTCTGCATTAAATAAGAAATAGAACAAAAGAAGGATTTATTCCCTTTATCTTTCTGTGGCCTTACCTGTCTTTACTTGAGGAGGACAGTGAGTCAATATAGTGATTTCAAAAATCAGGATATGAGTTTTTAGCCCTACTTCTAACCCTAATTACCCACATGGCTAGGTTTAGGTATTTTTCTCTTTTGGGGGTTAGTTTCTTCAACTGTCAAATAATGTTACCATGTGTCTTATTTCATGTAGCTATAAAAAAGTACTACAGACAGGGTAATTTATAAAGAACAGAAATTTATTTCTCACAGTTCTGGAGGCTGGGAAGTCTAATATCAAGGTGCTGGCAGAATTAAGGCCCAGTCTCTCTGCTCCTAAGATGGTACCTTGAATGCTGCATCCTCCAGAGGGGAGGAATGTTTTGTCTTCACAGGGAAGAAGGACAAAAGAGTGCAAACTCATTCCCGCAAGCTATTTTTATAGCGGCATTAATCCATTCATGAGGACGGAGCCTTCCTGACCTAAACATCTCTCAATAGGCTCCACCTCCCAGTGATGTTTGAGATTAAGTTTCTAACACATAAATTTTGTGGGACACATTCAGATCATGGTACCGTAATATTAAAAATATTTTAACAAGTTAAATATTCATCAATAGTGAGTTTGCTAAATAAATTACAGTATGTTTATATTATATAACTATATTATATATTATATAATTTATTACATATATTTATATAGCTGTACTGTTTATTAAATTATTAAGTAGGATAAAAAGCATATTTTAGAATTGTATATTGTATGACAATATTTAAAAATATATGTATATAGGAAGTCTAGAATAATTAATAGTATTTATATTTATGTTCAGTTTCTGTTTTATAGAATTTGGTAGTGTACCATTTTAAATAACATATTACTTTTTATAATCAGAAAATATCAGGCATATCTCTTTGGAAAATAAGTGAAGAATTTAGATAATTTTAGTGATTTTTACCGTATGATCTGTGTGTGTTGGGTGAAATAGAACATCAGAGAAATCTTGTGGATTTCCATTCCCCACCCACTTAATGATAATGGTTCTAATTTTATTGTTTTTTCATATCATTAAATATTACATCATCACTTTAATAACTAAACAGTTATTATTTATTGCTTATCATTTTTCTCCGCAAGATCTTATTTGACAAAAAGCCACAGCTGAGAATAAGATCAAACAAACCAAAAAAATGGACAAAATTCTAAGAAGTATTGTGAGTTATTAGTACAGAGTAGGAAATGAGATGAAAAGCTGCGACATACACCTCAGTGGGAATTATTCAACAGTGTGTTGATTAGAGAGGATATTAGCTAATTGAGGGCATGGAAGAGAACCAACATTCACAATCAGGCATGGTAGGAAGGTTTTTTTTGATAATTAAATATTTGGATATATATTTTTATATATAAGTTTGTATACTTTGTAGAATATGTTGAACTTTTTGAATATTGACAATAGAACTCTTCTACCCAGCACAAAGATTTAGGGATTTCACTTATTTACTTTGTTTAGATATTTAATGCATATGTGTAGCTTTAGACTTTAAGTCTAAACACAATAGCTAAAACCATGCATATTTAATCAGACTCAATTATAATAACTAAAGGTATTTTAAATATTTACATCTTAAATTTGACTATTTAATTTTAATGATATAAAACAGAAAAATATATTTTTTTCACTTCTGAGGAACTTTTAGTGTCTTTTTCTCAGCTATTTAACGAAGGTCACCTTGAATGCTGTGTAATTTTGTTGCTCATATGAAACTGAGGGACATTGTAAATATTATCTTCATGTGGCTAAAATAAATCTGAGAGATTTGTCATAAATGTTGATGGTGAAATGTAGCCTTGTGTTTTGGAGGGATGGATATGTTCTTGTAAATGATTATTAATCTTACAAGTGGTTCCAAAAATCTTATAAATGGTTTCCTACATTGAGTGAAAAGTATGCCCCATGTGACATCAGAAATTGAATAAAGTGTATTTGGTATTTGTTAATGGATTGATTCAAAATATTATAAAATAAATTAAAGTTAATTTATAAATGAAAAAAATAATGGCTTTAGTTAGTCCTATGACTGTGAAGAATGAAATTTAATTGGCCTAAAAGGGGACAGTATACCATGCTGTGAATTGACTGTTTTGTTTTGCCAGTGATTTGGATGCCTGTTACATGTACTCTGTCAAGAATATTAAACGAATTTGGATGGATGATCCCATTAGCAAAAGTGAATTATCAGCAATTTATGATTCTGAACTTTTAGGATTTCTACCACTCAGACCCTTCTCTTTGGACACTTTTATTCATGTTCTAGCTATTTGAGTAAAAAACATCAGATACAGCTTTTTGCAGTATATTTCTTTAAAAACTTATTTCTACTTAAAAGGCCAGTTTAAATGGGTCAGCCAAAAACAAAATAAATTTTCTGAAAAAGTAAGATCATTACCCCTGTGTAAAAATAAATAAATACCTTAATACAGCCCTCATTAAAATAATAATACAAACCCAAAACAAAAACACTTCCCATGGTTGCTTTAATAATTTTCCTTTGTTTACTAATATAACATTGTCAGAGCTAGTGAAAACTGTCAGTTAACGCCACATCTTTCTAAGTTAAGCAGTGAGGGAACAGATACACTGATTGTAGAGGTCACTGATTGTAGAGGTAATGTGTGACTATCACCACAGGCCAAAGTTCCAAAAATGTCAAAGACTCCTTCCTGAGAAGATTTTTTTTGTGGGTCTCAATTCTAACTAACTCTAGGTTATGACTGAGTTTTAAATTTCACACAGATACTTTTTTTCACACACTTAAAAAAATTTCACTTATCACATTTTTACACTCAGTCTTTAATAAACCTTTCATTTTTAAATGGCACTAACTAGGAGACCTTCCAGTTACAGAGTTGACATGTAACACAGGAATTCAGCTGCAAGTTGTCATTTTGAGAGTTAAGTTTGTAACAGTTCAGAATCTTTCAACTAGCTTTACACTGTTTTTGTTTCTAACCTTTGTGGTACTACATATTAGTGTATTCAAAAATAGGTTCAAAGTAGCACTGAGAGCATAATTATTGTGAGGATGAAGAAATGGAACTTGAATTACTTAATTTCTGTAATTTAATGTAACCATTTGGAGTATGTATTTAAGATTTAAAACAAAAGAATAGAGTATGAACTGTGAGGTATCTATTTTGGGGGGATACTTGAAAATTTCAGTTTATACATTAAAATTTTACTGAATTTTAATAATATCTTCAGAGCTAAAGTTTATTTTTTGTTTTAAAATGTTAATTTTACTTTTTAAAATAAACACACTAACTAAAAAAATTAATGTTATGTCAGGGGCATGATTTGCCTGCATTGTATCTTTCACACGGGCTTGTTTTATTAGCAAGTATTATGTTTATTAAAACTGACTTATTCTTTGACAGGATCATATTTACAAAGTTCAGTAAAACAAAACTTAGCTGCGCGCTTTTTCTGGCCGTTGCTAATGTTAATTTAATGCCATGGTTATTACCTAATCCTGTTTTTCTTATAAAAGCAGAAAGTGTTAAAAATAACCTTTCCAGGTGTCCAATATAATAGGTGTATCATTGAGTTGAACACTTTTTTCTCCTGTAATGTAAAGATTAACTCAAAAAAGCCAGTTCACATAAAGGAAGTTAAAAAAATTCTATCTTTTTTTTGTATTATTCAATCTTGTTTGTTCCCATTCAAAATAATTATTGAAAATTATATTCTTACTTGAGTGTAAGTAAACATATAAACACTTGTTTTTACCCAGCTCTTTAAAATGCCATTTACTTTACTTAAATTGTAAGCCAAGCTCTCAGCTCATTTGTTAACATCTGAATAGCAAAGCGTGGGGCTGTGTAAAGGCATATGTAGCATTGATGATTTTTGGAAAATTGAAGGCAATTGAAGAAAAGTATAGCATTACCTGTAATCAGGTTACTATGCATAATAAAAAAAGGGGGAGCTAAAAATAAAAGAGTGACTAAGAAATAACGTATGGCTAAATAGCACTTTATCAAAAATCTAAAAAGAAGAGTAATTTTGATTTGATTTTAAAATATATTCAGAATTCAAATTGAATAAAATTGTATGCCCTTGATGCTTTAATAACAGAAAAATTCCTACATGATAAGAGAAACATTCTTTGTGCATGAAAATCATATCTAGAATTCATCTTAAAAGTAATTCCCCGCTTGCTCTACATTCTATTATAATTTATCATATTATTTCATGCTAGTCATTTTAAGATAGAATATTACAGCCCCGTGGATGATTTACATAGGAACAGACAGCTGTAAGTACTTTGGAATCCTCTTTCTTTCTCATATTTAGGAAACATTAGGAACAGAAAAGAAATAGATTAGGTATACTTAAACATTATTAAAGTGTCAGGCTACTTTCATTCTTTTTTCAGGAAAATTAATTGAATATATTCCAGAAAAGGCTTATCTCAGCAGTAATTACTCTCCTAGTCAGCTCTGTGGGACAGATGTAGAGTGTGAATGTGACAATATCCTATGATACATAATGGGGATTAGCCTCCAGTTCCTTTATACATTCCAGTACCCTGACGAAGAGCTGCCAAAAATGATACAATCTTTAATATTCAGTGGCATTTGCTGTAGCAATCCTACATATTTGTTATATCTTTATCACAAAGCGTTGTCATATTGCAGTATGGCATGTATATAAGGAAGTAATTGTACAGTTTAAATGCCAGTAGGAAGGTGTTTTACCTTAAAAAAATACAGCTCATATTGTGACCAAATTAGGCATGTAGCTGAAATTAACTTATACATAAATAGTTGAATATTTTGGATATTTTAAATTTACTCTATAAGATATGGCATATAATTTGCAAACTATCTTCTTTCTTTTATTATTTCTTTTGTCGTACCAATCAAGATTCTAGTGCATAGAGTAATTTACTAAACACCACTATGGAACTATTAGTCAAGTAGACATATGATAACCAAAGACTTAGAATTAGACAAAGAAATGCACAGTATGTTCCTGAATTATTGAGGAAGTTAATAATATGCAAAGGAGAAAGATATGCGTATGTGTGTGTTCTTAAAAAATAAAATGACAACAAATTTAGCTTAAACATCTAATGGGATTTTTATTAGCAATTCATGAATCAAGCAACATCTCATTTAAGAGTTACATGCTCCTGTGGCTGTGACAGAATAATTAGTTTTTATAAGGTAGCTTGAGCAGGAACAAGGAAAACAAGATAATACATAAAGCAGATTAGTTAACATCAGATTACTTCAGGTTACTTTCTTTGTAAGGGTTAAAGCAGAGGAGACTTCCTTATGTCAGTTAAAACTGGCTTGCTTGGGAATCTGGCTATCATTTCCCCCTCCTGATTTCTTAGAAGGTCAGATAAATAACTTAGTTTCAGTTTGGTGATGTGGAACTTTAGCATGCGTGACTCCATTTTGGTTTAGTCTGTTGGAGCCTAGTGCATGAGCTCGGTCCAAGACAATGGCCCTCTATTTCATCTCTACTTCACAATAGATTATCTTTGAAAATTTAAAAGCCAGTCTGAACCTGAAACTTTGATTGAAGCAAAGGTTAACAAGATAAAAAGAGTGGAGTGGTTTCTATCCTCAAGGAACAGACATTCAAGTAAGGGATACAGGCATGAACACATAATTTTTTTTTTGAGAGAGAGTCTCACTCCGTTGCCTGGGCTAGAGTGCTGTGGCATTAGCCTAGATCTCAACAACCTCAAATTCCTGGGATCAAGCGATCCTCCTGCCTCAGCCTCCCGAGTAGCTGGGATTACAGGCATGCGCCACCATGCCCGGCTGATTTTTTCTATGTATTTTTTTTAGTTGTCCAGCTAATTTCTTTCTAATTTTTTAGTAGAGATGGGGTCTCGCTCTTACTCAGGCTGGTCTTGAACTCCTGACCTTGAGCGATCCACCCGCCTCAGCCTCCCAGAGTGCTGGAATTTCAGGCGCGAACTACCAGGCCCAGCCGACATAATTTTAATAATGATAGCCATTATTTGCTGAGTCCCTACTCTTTCACAGGTGCTCTGATGAATGCTTTAGGTTTATTATTGCCTTTAATTCTTGTAATAAAATTGAGAAATAAATATTATTATTCTCAGTTCATCCATAATAAAACTAAAATTCAGAGGGATTAAGTGATTTGTTCATGTCTGCATAATAAATGATAGATTTAGGACTCTATGACCGTGTTGTTTCCCCTACTACATCTAACATATTTATGAATTACAAAGAGATTAGTTCTATAAAATAGGATAACACAGTTCATTTTCGCAACATATCAATGCCACAATAAAAATCATAGCTACTACTTACTGATTGCTTGCCAAGGGCCGGGTGGTATTAGTCAGAATTGGGTGGTCAGGGCAGCAACTCTGGTGACAACAAAACAGAAAAACTTATTTCAGAGGAATCACCTACAGCAACTTTCTGCAGCCTTAAAAGTGAGCATGGTGGTGTTCATCAGAAAGGGCATAGGATAGGACGTCAGAGACATATTTCATGTCATTTTTCTTTCTGTATCCTATTTTATAAACACCCCTTACATCTGGGGTAAACACACTAGTACTTGTAAAATCATGGCGTAGCATTATCAGAGAGAGGGAGAGAGAACTATTTAAGTATCTTTTCTAAAAGCTGTATAAGAGAGGGAAGAATTTCCCTCCCCCCTCTGAGAGTTCAATAATTGAGTCTGTGAAATAAACTGACAACAGGCAGATGAACAAGAGAAAAGGTATACAAATTTATCATATGCACGGGAGCATCACAGGAAAGAAAACTGAATACCCAAAAACCCGGTGAGATTTAGAAGCTTATATGCCTTCCTCATAGGGGAAAGGGGTGGGGGATTGTAGGCAACTTAGGGGGAGTAAATGATTTTGGGGGACAGATAAATTGTCCCTCAGAAGAATGGACGATAGTTTGTGACAAAGTTTGTCTGGTATAGTGCTGACTTCTGGTCTTCCTCTCCCATTGTAAGAGTTACTCTTCCCTGGTTAAAGGAAACCCCAGCAAGAAGATTAGTAATAACTAAGTTTCTTTTGGAGGATCTGTCTTTAGGCAGTTAGGAGGAGCTCAGAGAAACCTCTCCCTGCACCCACCTCCCTCAAGTGACCTCAGTTTGAAGTAATCAGCATATTTTGAGCTGGCATTTCCTGAACTCCAGTTAAGAAAGCAAATTTTTTAAAATGATTTTCAATATATCTCTATATCGTTATAACACATGTGAATACAATATCTACATACTCATACATATGTTTATTTCATATCACCAATAAATCTACCGTGGTCAGCCAAATGCAGAGTTAGGGAATTGTCAAAAATGAGAAAGACCACCAAATCCAAACAAACAGCAGCAAGTATCCTCTATCTTCTGCTGACCAAATATTTTACTCAGTTGCTGAATAAGACATGAATGAATAGATTAGACATGCCTTTTAAAAATTTAGTTCCATCTCACTTTACAGCTTCTTGACAGAGCTATTCCTGGAACTGTTTTAGTTTCTGTAAGAGATAGAAAGGAAAATTTTACCAGTTTGTGCTTCTCACAAAGAGGCTTGTGTTTAAGTGTTTTATCTGTGTGTTCCTTTTTCACACTCTAATGTGGCTTTACCTTTACTTGTTTTTCTCTCTCATTGATGAGCTCCTTAAGGATGGGGGGCCTTGTCATCCTATATGCTCAGGATATAATAAAGCAGGTAATGAGTAAATGTTTGAAGGCATGAATACAATTTATATTGATTGTATTTGTTAGGGAAACCGTTAGAGAATAAAGAAAGACTGTGAGTTTTGCTATATAATTTCTTCGAGGAGGTTCTGGATACCAAACAAGCCAGGGATGGGGATAAGAAACTAGAGAACTTAAATACAAAATGAATATCACCATAAATAATGACAAGAAAAATGACAGAGGAAAATAGAAATATAAAATTAGCCAAGTACTAGTAATCAAGAGAAATTGGAGAAGCAAAAAGGAAAGGGCAAAGCCAAAATTATTTCTAATGTGGAATGAGATTAATCAAAGACAAATCAAAGAAAAACTAAGGAAACAACATTCAACAAAACAATGAAAAAAATTTCAAAAATCTAGGTAGTGCTAATGTCATCTGCTTCTCTTCATTTCTCAAGAAAAAACATTTGATGAAATAATACAATTTTGAAGGTTCTCTCAAAAAACTGATATTTGAGATAAAATGATCTATAATGTGAACAATTAGTCATGGAAAATAGCTATAGGTAGGAAGTTAGTGGTACTGGAGAAAGAACGGCTGCACTATAAAAAGTACAAATGGAAGAGTAAAAATAAATTTAAAATGACAAACATATTCAGAACCTATATTCATGAAAATACAAAAAGTTGAGAAGTATAGGAGACAAATAAGTGCCTATACTATGTGTCACTATTATGCTTGGAGATTTGCTTATGTATCTTACCTGACCCTCAGTCACACTTTGTTCTTTTGTAGTTGAGGAAGCCAAGCCTCTAAGATGCTAAAACAATTGCTCAAAGTTACAGAACTACAAAATGTCATTTGATGAATCTTTGTGCATATAAATTAAATTTGATTGTGTTTGCTATGGAGAATCGAAAAGTGCTTCACTGGAAAGTTCCTTAACTCAAATTATATTTCCCACTGTTTATAGCATGCACATACTTACATAGTGCCAGGCTGAGGGGAACAAAGGAAGTAGAGACTTTGTCAAGTTTATGGTTATAGGGATTTCTGAGCTATTGAAGTTTATGGAACTTGATTTCTTTGGAATGATAGGTCTTTAAAATTCTTATGTAATAATAATTTCCCAGGCACAATTGCCAATATTTTTGTTACTAAATTCCCACTTCCTAGTACATTTTGCGGTTTTTGGTTTTTCACATAACCAGCCAGGATTAACTAGAATCAGTTAAAGGCTCCCAGAGTTTGAGGCTGCCAAATCCACCCTTCCTTTTTTCTCAATTATATAAATTTTATCAATTGTTCTCCGTCTGTGAGCAGACTACTTTGGTAGCAACACTCAGTTACTATTAAAAAAATTGACTTGTGAATTTTAATAATAACACATCTAACACCAAGATAATAGATGTCCAATTTATGTAAGCCCCCTTCTCACTGTCCTCCTTGGTTCATGTTAGTCTTTAATCACTTACTCAGCAGTATTCCAGATACTGTTCTCAACAATTCTGTACATTATGTCGGTTTTACCATCATTCTTGATGCGTTGCAAGCAGGGAAATGGAAATTCAGCTCAATGACAGACTTTCCCATCAGCTAACAAGCAGTGGGAGAGTGACTGAGGATGCTTTTTGGTGGTTCTACCCTGCCTTTGCTAAAAATGTCTTCATGCTTGATATGCAAAGAGATACCACATCATGGAGTAGGATTGAATCAATTGAAAAGATATTTGATGATTGATTTTTACTTCTTTGCTGATATGACCTTTTCAATTAAAAAAAAGAGCTACTGTATTCATCATTCTCTATTACTTTGCACACTGAGGTCTTGTTATAATCTGTCATTTAAGAAAACTGTATCATAGTATAATTCCCCATGGATGAGGGTCTATATATTTTTTCCTCCTCTGAACTTTGTGATGATAATCATATTTGTTTTAGCAAAAATAGATAAGCTGTTAGGAAGATGACAATATGCCTGTTACACTGCTCAAGATTGGCTACATAATTTGTTTGAGTTATCTCCAACATGTTGCAAAAGGCAGACACTTGGCAAATTTAATGCCATCCATCTGATGTAATTGAACGTAAGGTTGGAGGAACAGCACTTCGTTTCATCCTTGAAACTTTATGAACACAACTGTCATTACATCAACAACAAATGCTGCTTAAAGAATGTTCACTATTTGCATATCATATGTTAGGGTTTTTTTGCATAAAATAGTACTCTTGACTAAATATTAGTAACATTTATTTTAGAATATATTTTCAAAATCTTTTTTAATTAAAGCTTCTAGTGGTAGAAAAGGGAAGAAAGGTATTACCCATTATTTCACTGCTCCAGTATAACTGTTTTGGATATATTCAAATGCCCCCTTCAATTTTGATACAGTTGAAATGATAATAACTATATATTGTATACTCTGCTTTTTTATAATAATATATCACACATATCGTATATGTCTAATTATGTTCTTAAAATAAATTCTCAGAAGTAAGATTACTGGAGTAAAGGGCAAGACAATCTTTCCACAGATATTACTATTTAACTCCTTTTTCCTAGCTTAATGGTATCAGTGAATATTTATTAGTAGTAGACAATTGACAATATTAAGACAAGCATATATTAAATGGATTCCTTTCCTGAAACAGCATGAAATTTCAATGGCTTTATTTTTAAAGTTTTCTCTTCCTACTTGACATGTCTGAAAATGAATGGAAAATTCTTGATTTAGTTGCATATATTCAGCTATATATATATAAATACAGATAAAACATATGATAACACAACCAAAATTATGGCAATTTTTTTTAAGCCACAGCTAATGGACAAGCTACATAAAAAATGAAGCTTCATTGTCTTATAATGTGTAAAAAAGTATCTGGTTCTTAAAAAACTGAAAAAGTTAAGCATCATAATTGCTTTGAGTTGATTTGTTTTGTTTGTTGATTTCTCTCTTATTATGAATACTAAAATGGTTACCAAAATGTACTATCTTAGAGATTCATAAAAAAAAGAAGTAGTGCCTTATGGAAACATATATATCTGTCATTAAGAAAATAATCATTGTTCTTTTTGTCAGTTCCAAAACCCACAAACATTTTCTATATTCTTATTTTAATTAGAAGCATTTGATGATTAAAAATTCACACCAAAGGGCACTAACGAGGCCAGTGTTTCTCAACACTTCACAAGTTTGTCCTTCTAGAACTAAATGTTGTTTACTCTTTGAATAAAATATTATGAAACAATGAACTTGCACTTCATAGCTCTCTTCCATAGGAAAAATACCAAACTTGCTTTTGTAAAAAATGAATTTCCTATTTATAAATGGGAAGACCCAAACCTACTGATAAACTAATGTATTTTATCATATTTATACTCCACCTGTGAAAGAACAGAAAGATATTACACAGTTAGTATAATTTTAAAGGCAGTATTTTAAAGTTATTGTAATTTTAAAGCAATATTTTAAAGTTAGTATATTTTTAATGAATCTTTCATTACTTGGGGCTTTTCTAATAACCTTATGGGCTTATCTTAGTTTGTTCATGATGCTCTAACAAAGGACCTGAGACTCGGAAATTTATAAATAATAGAAATTTAATTCTCACAGTTCTGGGGGGCAGGAAGTCCAAGATCAAGGTGCCAACAGGTTCACTGTTTGGTGAGGGCCCTGTCTCTCCTTCCAAGATGACGCCTTGTTGTCCTGCTGTGTCCTCACGTGGCAGAAAGGGACAAAAGAACTAAGGTGGCCTACCTCATTCTCTCCAGCCCTTTGATAAGGGACTACTCCCATTCATGATAGCAGAGACCTCATGGCCTAATCCTTTCCTGACGGCCCCACCTCTTCATACCATAGTAGGGAAGATTGAGTTTCAACATGAATTTGGGAGGGGACACAAACATTCAAACCGTAGCAAGACTAGTTTTCCCTTCTCTACTACAAAGACAGTTTCAAGAATCTCTAAAATTATAGAGAAAAATAACCCTCTTATTATGCCTTCTCCTTGAGTTTTTTTTTTTGGCAGTAAGAGACCTATGATAAGGTATTTTTGCATCCCTATAAATACATTTCATTTGTTTACTGCCACCCAGCCTCCAGGACCAAGAACCAGTATGTAATACAGTACATGACCCATAGCACTCAAATATTTATTTAATGGATAAACGAATATATTATTCTTACTAGGCAAAATACATTTCTAATTTCTCAATTGAAATAAACAAATGAATCCTTCTGCTGTGGTTTGAATGTATCCCCCAAAAGTTCACGTGTTGAAAACTTAATTCCCAATGCAACTTTGTTGGGAGGTGGGGCCTAATAAGAGGTAACTGGGTCATGAGGGTGGAGCCCTCATGAATGGATTGCTGTCATTACCAGGAATGAGTTAGTTATTTTGAGGGTGGGTTGCTATAAAGCAAATCTGGCTCCTGGTGCCTCTCTCTGTCCTGCATTGGCTTCCCCCTTCTGCCATGAGATGACCCCCACCAGATGTGGGTGCTGTCCTCTCAGACTTTCCAGCCTCTAGAATCATGAGCCAAATAAACTTCTGCTTTTTATAAATTACCCAGTCTGTGCTATTCTGTTATAGCAACAGTGAGCAAGATATCTTCAATGTGTTGTATATGTAACTTTAAATGAATTTTAGTATGTTTTTACAGTTTAAAGGAAGTCCTCTATAAAATGCCTGTCAATTAGCCCTCATGGAAGTCTCAAGCTTATTTCCCTTCTCAGTATTCATAAGGTGATTATTAATGATCAGGGTAAAATCCAAAGTGAATAATTTATTTCTTGCTAAGAATCAACTTTTCAAAGTCATTGGGATTTCACACTTGATTCTCAATGGGCAAGTTGAATATTAGCACCTCAGTAAGTTGAATAAATAATTGATAATTAAACATCACATTGATACCAGATGCTACTTGAATTAATAGTTTCACTATAATGTTCCTTTTCCTGTTAAAATTCCTTGGCTAATTATAGTGTAGAGGAAAAAAGTTAATCCCATTCGAGTAGTAGTAGTAGTTTATTACTAATAAAAATTCAAAACTTTTTCTAAAGTAAACAGGATATGCTACTTTTTCAACTGTTTCCAATATTTATTTTACTTTATTTTAAAGTGTCTTTTTCATCTGCATCTCCCAACATTTTTGAGAACGATGTTATCTTTTTCCAAACTAATGCAACTGCTTACAGCTTCATAGTTGAACTTTTAAATGCGACGACATTGGACATATTTGCCATTTGAAGCCTCCTCTGAGGTGTGTAGTATTTATTACCTGAAACCATGCAACCCACCTGCAAGATTCTAATCCCAGTTCAGTGATGTGATTAGAATCACTATGTGTTGATACATGGGATTTGCCCCCTGAGCATATTTTATTTAAGTCTGGTTGCAAGACATTTTCTTTCTTCATACATCATTGATAACATCTAAACGCTTTGTCAGTGGCACCTGGAACTCTCATCAAAGATGACAGCTTAGTAAAATAATTTTCCCAGAGAGACATATCCAACTAGAGCATAGTTTTAATTTTGCCAAGTTGAAATAGATTATACTAGATTGTTTTACTTCTATGCAGGACATCTGTGAGATTTTTGCTGCAATCTAGATAATCTCATGCCATTGTGAAATGTTTGCCTTATTATAGGGAACATAGATCTGGGACATAATGGTGCATGTTTCTTAATTTTCTCGCAACTCTATTTAATTAAGTCCAGAATGCAATGATAGAGACACCAGTTTCTAAAACTGGTTATCTCATATATGACTTAAGGGTACTTCAGGATTTGGGGAAACCATTCCCATTTTGGTTATATTCCCCATATTTTGAGATATTTAGACCTCTGTTCTGACCTGACATGAGATTTCTTATACACATGCAAATTGTATGGCACTGTTGGGTAAAAAATTCTAGGATAAAACTAAAGTTGACAAATAGAGTTTCTGTCCATCCACATCCATGTCCTGAATTTCCTTAACTTTTTGTTATTGATGACTAGAAACGTGATCATTGTGCACCCAGGACAGAAATTTAGGCCAAGCTAACCTTTGGGTCTGTCATCCTGATGAAGGAGTATTAGTCAAATGTCAGAAACTGTACAAAGGCTTTTGTGTACAGTTTAAAATGGACGAGCAGACACATATTCTCTGAACTCCTCAACTCTTCCTTGCTTTGTAAATCAGCTTTTCCTCCTCTGCCCTCTCTGACTTGCTCTTGTAGTTTCTGGTTGACAATTAAGACACAGGGACAAATCCTGATTCTAGGAGGTTAACTTACTGTGAAAATAATGAAGTTTATGTTTAATTTCATGGACCTTCACCTATACGCATCCCTTCCAAGACCGAATTTTCTCCTAGGAAATTGTAGTATGAAGCAGCAGCTATAGCCACACACGGGAGTAATAACGAGCCACAGAAGCCCTGATTTGCACCCTACACTGGGTGGGATCATTGGGATGTCAGCACTATCTTCATATCCCTCAGGACTCTCAGAGATAACATTCCTCTGGTGGACCTCATCTTATGTCCATGTCCTATCTTTGACCCCCATGGAGAAAGATCTGAATGAGACGTTGTTCTGTTCTCTAACCTAGATCATCACAATCAAGATAGCAAGGCCCCTTGGCCCCCATTCTTCCCAAAAAACAAGAAACTTCGCTGAACAAAGATGTACTTGTGTGACTTCAGCAGTGATCAGATGTGATGCTGAAAAAACTTTTTTACACTGCTGATAATAAGGACAATATTTGATCAGCCATGCCACACTGAATTATCTATTATCTCTATTTAAAATATTATAAAAATCACTGCCATATTAAGAAGTAATCAAAGCATATGAAGCCAAAAATAAAGAAAAAACAGTATTATAGATACATAACATTCAGTTAACCGTGAGAATAAATAATTTGCTTTTTAATTAAATTTTTTGTTATTTCTCAAATTTGTCAGCTTTAAATAATTTGTGATTATTTTTCTTTCATTCTAACTAGGTATACATCTTTCTGTCAAAAACAAAAATAGAAAATATATGAGCACAAAGACCTGAGTCTATAGAGACAGATTGAGTAAACATACTTAAATTACCCGTAATGAAGAATTTTAGTTTCTCATTGTTCTTAATAAATTTTATGTACTGCCTCCTCTTTTTGGTTTAGTTAGGTAGAATTAAAATATTGGTTTTTGGTCATTTGTTGTGCATCCTTCTGCAAATTCCTTCACCAATCTGTTTCTTCATCTATATAATGAGGATTATAATATCCACCTCATCATATTACTAGGAGTGTTAAGCAAAACGTTTTGAAATGCTTAATGCAATGCCTGAATAAAAATAAATAATAGGTGGTGGGAAAGTCTAGGTTGAGGTTGCTAGCTAAGTAAAGTACCAAAAATCAGGAACTAGCACTGTAATATTTCTGAGACACTGAAAGAGTTCAGAAAGAAGAACAGTTTTGAAAAGCTCAATTCAGATTTGTATGTTTGTATGTTAAATTACATTAAATTGAGATGCCCATGGGACATGTAAGTGGAAATAGGTGTTAGATATTTGGATTGTAAATCTGAAAGTCTGCAGAGAATTACAGAGATAAGTTTTTTAGTCTACAATATATCAGAAATAGTTGTAACCATGAGTAAGTATGAAATAGCATGAGGACAATGATTAAGGCAAGAAGAACATAGATTTGAGGATAGTAATGATATTTAATGCTTATTTTTTGGAAGTATTGTAAGGTATAGGAATATTACATATTAAAATGCTTTGCATAATTCCCAGTGCATAGTAGATATTCAGTACACTTTATTACCTATTTTTATTAATTGAAACAATTCAATAAATAAAAGAGAAAAACCTAATCTTTTTAGTCTATCAAAATTTAAAGTAAGACTTCTAAATTTTAAAATAGTAGTGTTGCATATGGTGTGTGTGTGTGTGTGTATGTGTGTGTGTGTGTATGAAAATAAATGGTATAAGTAAATGGTATAAGTGAAGATATTTTGAAATTAATTATAATAAATTAATATAATGATGTAATATGATTATTAAAACAATAGCAATATATAATACAACTAATATATGACATATATTCTTTAAAGATATCCTTTTGATCTCTAGTACTTCAGTAACTTGATATTTATTATCTTTTTAAATCTGTTACTAAAATGATCATTATTTATTTAAGTTTAGCAGCTGATAGAATCCTTTATTTTACTAGAGAGAAAAAAATTTGAATCATTCCACCAACATCTAATATTAAATGTGCGTGGGTGGAGAAGAATGAGGAGAAAGGTTGTATCTTAATTTAGAATTAAAAAGGAGACAAAATAACCATTTTCTATTACAAAAGAGGTCGACTCTGTGACATTAATTTCACCGTGGGAAATCTATAATCTTCATTTTAGAGAAATTAATCGGTAGCAGTGCTATTTATGAAGTGCTGTGTGCTCACATCCTTGAAGAACTTTCCCACATCATGATTAGCCTAAGATGTCTAGCCTGGAGTGTTTCACATTTTTCTAGCTTTGTGATTACATCCTCCCACTAGGTATCTAATGAACTGAAGTAGACTGCCCTGAATTTCAGCAAACTCAGGAGTAAGGTTTTATGAGTATTAAAAAAATAATTTAAAATGTCAATATTCACAATGTTTCATAGTACATATATTTTATGTCTTCACTTAGTAGCGTGCCTGTGTGTATAGCTTAAAGCACATCAACAAAGGGACAACACAATATTGCAAAAAGAAGCACCCTCATGCATGAAAGCTGTAAAGCCTTTCACAGTTTATAAAATAGATATAACCCCATCTGCAAGCCACTGTGAATTTTCCTGGCGGTTGCGGCATTTCTCATCAGAGAGTAAATTCTTTTCAGGTTGGTGAAATGGCACCTGGGTTAATAAGAAAGCAGAAAAAAAATTTCAACCCCTTAAAAAACTTCTAAAAATGGCAAATAAACAGTGAACACTATGCTGCTGTATAATAGTTACATAAGGCAACGGATTACCTAAGATTCCCTACAGCTCTAAAATACCATGCCCCTGACATGTCTTTATTGAGACTTTACCTGTATCCTACAGACACTGAGTCAGCAGCTAGAGTAAGATGTCACAAAATGATGCTTTTCCTCTCCTTTGGTAGATAAGATCAGTGTCTGAAAACCTCTGTAGCCAATGTATAAACTTAAGAATGACACATCTTCTCAAAAATAAGGTTTATTATTAAAATATTAGTTTGTGATTTAGACATTTCATTCCTAAGAAAAGAAATCAGGAATATGTTTGGGGGCCAGGGTGGAAACAAGCATTAAAGACAATGTGTAATAAAGAAGGAAATACTTTTTATGGATTCCCTGACAAAATCTGGGTCAGGAAACATTTTGTATTAGAACTTATGATTGTAATTTCCTCCTTTGCGTATGTTTCTGACTATTCTGTCGAATTTAAAAAGCTGGGCTGAATTTTATCACATTATAAATCAAGGTGAAAATGTATTATCCCTATTTTGACGGTTGCCTTGGTACTCTGGAAGTGTGTCCAGCTTTCATTATTCCTAACAATAATCCAAACTCTTAACTGGAAAGAATGTGGTTTCTCTTGCCAGTTAGTTCTTAAGACTTGCCCAGTGGATGAGAATTTGGGCATGAGTCACAAATAGAAACCTTTTGTATTTACTCTGCATTATTGCTGTCTGTTTCTTTTGTATTTCCTCTCTCCTGGATGTTGCCCTATTTAATGATTTCTTTTTTCACATTGAAAAATAATGCTTGGCATTAGTGAGTGTCCAGTGAACAAGAGAGTGTCCAGTGAACATTAATTACTCCATCCCTCTAGCCTTTATTGGACTAATTTGTTAGTTAACATAGATCATTTCTTCTTATTGGCTACTTATTTAAAACATCTTTAAATAAACTTATTTTGAAAGCATAATATATATTTCTCCTATGTTTTAAAGTAATAATTATTTATTAAATTATTAATACTAATGCCATTAAAACTCTCAATATTTTTTCTCTGCCGGGAACACACTAGACTGAAAATGTTTTTAGTATTCTCAAGTTCTCATTCCTTGATTGGGTTAGTAGTGTGGCCATCTCTTCCTTATTGGGATTCGATGGGCCTTATCAGGGAGAGAGAGAGAGTAAATAGGTAACTAGCAGGAACATGGATGCAAAATAGGTACAGAAATGGTGAACCCAGGGATGAACGAACATCTGGATGGTACAGTCTATTCATTTATTCACCAACACTTATTGAATGTTTACTTGATGTCAGGCTTTACTAATGAAAGGAAGATTCTAACTTAAACCATTATAGTGTTGTGGGAAGTACACATATATATCAGTAAATAGTGATTTTAGTTCTATCTGAGGAATGCTGGGGAAGGAGTATGCATGGACATGCCATCGATGGAGCACTAATCTGTCCTGTGACAGTGTCCCCTTGCTTCTGATAGGGAGACCCTGACCTTTCCACTTAGCATCTCCATCTGGATCTTGACCTTGCTTCTTATAGCTTTTACTACTTTACTTATTTTAAAGATGTTCACAAGGTGGTTATGAAAATAAACAGCATGTTTCTAGACAGCTAGATTGCTCTTTAAGTTTTGGGCACTGTAAATCTCTAAGTTGAACATGTTTCTTTTAAAGGTTGATCAATAGCATAACTGTGCAGCCATTTAGTAATTGTACATAAGCCTTTCTGGGCATTAATATTACTCCTCATTTTTTTGATTTGCCTAACCATTACTTCCTTTGCCCAAAGCATTCATATATTAGTTTTATCCTTTAACCTATATGTAAACTTCCAATCTTTTATGGAAGCCTGTCAGTCATGGTCCAGCCAAAACATAGAAATCACACAGTAATTTGAATAGGAAAAGTTTAATATAAAAAATTATTAACTGTATCAATAGATTCAGATAATGCAGCATTAACTAGTACATAACAAAGAGAAGTGCAAAGAATATAGAAATAACAGGTATAAGGAGCAGCCACTACTCCTAGGACCGAGATGAAGTAACCACAGAAGAATCTACCCAACCAGAGGCTGAGATCTAGGCCTTTCTGGAAATGGGGAGAGTACAATTATGGCTCATTGCATGACAGAGAAGTCACTGTGGTACTGCACTGGCAAAACTTTTTTCTTTTTTTTTTTTTTTTTTTTTGGAGACAGAATCTCATTCTCTTGCCCTGAGTAGAGTGCCATGGCGTCAGCCTAGCTCACAGCAACCTCAAACTCCTAGGCTCAAGCCATCCTCCTGCCTCAGCTTCCCAAATAGCTGTGACTACAGGTACCTGCCACCACGCCCACCTAATTTTTTCTGTTTTTAGTAGAGATGGGGTCTTGCTCTTGCTCAGGCTATTCTTGAACTCCTGACCTTGAGGAATCCTCCTGCCTCGGCCTCCCAGAGTACTGGGATTACAGGCATGAGCCACTACGTCCAGCCTGCACTAGCAGAATTTACTAGAAATCTTCCCTCTGGTACTTGCTGGAAATCTACCCTGTTCAATGCTGCGGAATGTTGTTCATGTGGACATATCTTGGTGGTGGCACTCTTCTACGAGACTACCAAGCAGGTCCTTGGAGGAAGCTTCTGGCCACTGAGTGCTGCTGGCAGTCACGGACTGCAGGAATTATGTAGTGAGGAAGCCATGGTGCTGCAGAAGTCAGGTTCTGAAGAAGCAGCCCACAGTCTTAAGAGCCTAGTGCTGAAGAAGCTATTCACATTCCAGGAACCTGTTGAGAGAGCACATTGGAACCAGGAAGGAAAACCTCTTTTTCTTACAGTGTCTCTATAGCGCCTTCTACTGACAAAGCTTAGCATTATGCTAGCTGGCAGAGGAAGAATGTTTAAAGTTCCTTGCTGCATTTTTGCAGAGCAGAAAATGAAAGATAAATTTGAAATTGAGTGGACAATTAATTGATAACTGGCACAGCATCCTTGATACAAACAAATCACTAATTATGTCATTGCTTTAATTTGACAATGTGTGATTTGCAGAATCACAAAGATTTTGTGTATAATAAAACGGATAATCTTATTGTAGAACAGTCTATAGATATGATGATTCAAAACTCTCTTTAGGTAGGTCCCTTCACTTGCCTAAAGGCTATTGATTTGAGAAAGACCCTAAGCTTCCTTCAAGATCAAACAGCTGCAGTTATCAGTGATTTAGGATGACTTTGCACAGAAATAAGAAGTAAAAAGTATGAGAGAAGTACAAGGCTTAAACCTATATACTATCAAAACAGCAGCAAGAACAACAGCAAAAAACAAACATGTAAAAACCTGGGGTCCCTCTTCTGTCTCTGTTCATATCCTACTAATTTACTGGCTGCTCCTTCTCTATAAGGATAACTTATTTTGATGGATATAGCTAAGAATGAAAGTTTGTGTACAGAATGAGTGACTTTTTTAATAACACAGTACCTTTCAGAGGTGGTCATTTTTTTCTAATATGTCTTTCATTTTCAATAATTTGTAAATAAAAACAAAAATATTAGAAAAAAGAATTTAAGGAACCAAAGCATTGCTGCTATAATTTGTCTTACTAATTAATAAAAGTACAAGAAAATCAGATTAGATTTAAGTATAAACAAAATTATAAATAAAAATCCAGTTTAACATTTAAGCTAAGAATGAATTATTATTTTTGATCAATAAGTTATTGAGTTTTATGCAAAACTCAATATATAAACTGAGTTTTCTGTGTGCTTTTGTTTTAACCTTTATATTTGTAAAACACATTTTTAGTTATATAAGTCAATACCTATAAAGATCACATTTCATTAGATAAATGTTTTATTTATGAAAATGAAAACAACTAGGAAATTAACATCTTGGTAATCTAAAAGGCTGAAGAAAAATAACATAAATAACGGGAAAGTTCTGAGGAATAATACATAGTATTTCTGATCTCTTGTGTTTTATTTCACGTTTCATAAATAGCAATCACCACATTAGTGCACCTTTTATTGTTGTCCAGGAGATAAAACTAATTCAGATGGTTTATGGAAAATATGTTTACTCACGAAATTCAAAGAAATGTATAATAGTGAACCATGGGAAGGGAGGGATGCAGCCTACTTACTCCACTTACACGAACCAATAAACTGATTCATCTGTAATGTATCTTTTAGCACTTACTACCTGCATGGCAAAAGGAGAGTTCAGAGAATTACATAGTCTGGCCCTGGGCCACACTGAATTATATGGCCACAAAAAGTATGAAATCCTGCCATTTGCAACAATGTGGATGGAACTGGAAAACATGTTAAGTGAAGTTGACCAAGCGCAGAAAGCCAAATCTCGCATGTTCTCACTCATACGTGGGAGCTAAATATTAAAAACAATTGATCTCATGGAGACAGAGAGTAGAATGATGGTGACCAGAGGTTGGAAAGGGTAGTGGGGAGGGGCGGATGAAGTGACGATAGTTAACGGGTGCAAAAATATAGTTAGATAGAATGAACAATATTTAATAGCACAACTAAGTGACTATAATCAACAATAAGTTAGGGTATACTTTAAAATAACTAAAAGAGTGGAACTGAAATATTGCTAACACAAGGAAGTGACAAATTCCTGAGGTGATGGATACCCCAATTACCCTGCTTTGATTAATTGACATCGTATGCCTGTATCAAAACATCACATGTACCCTATAAAGATATACAACTATTATGTACCCATAATAATTAAAAAGAAAAAAAGAAAAAAAAGAGAAACAAAAAATTTTTAAAAAGGGGGAAAATAAATTTGAATTATTATTTATTTCAGTTTAACAAATGCATATTGAGCTCCTGATATATTCTAGTTAATTGACAAAAAGCTGGAGATGCAAAAATGTATGCGATATGATCCAAATTTCTACAGAAATAGTACTTGACTTTCAGATGTCATATGGATATGTTGGGATCTAATCTGGATCTTGAGGAAAGGCTAATCATTAGTTACATAATTAGAAGAAGAGCCAGATTGAGTTAATAGTGTTAACTGGCATGCAAATTCAAAAGAATGTTGAGGGAATTTGAAGAAAACCGGCTGAAATAAAAATCCTGGATAAGAATGGTAAGCTGGAAATGTGCATAGTCCATGTTGGAATTAGGAGACTAGATTTACTAAAGTAGTTGTTCCACTCAAATTCTAAAAGGGAATATTTCAAGTGATTGTTGTTTTGTTATTGCTCCGATCATGTCTTAGAAGTGATTATCCACTCTATGCCTAAGGTCACTGTTTACATTGCTATTTTATTTTAGAAACTCATATGTTACCTACTGCCAGGAAACTGTAAGGTTTTTTGAAGTCCACTACACAATGCTTCAGCTAAGACACTTTTCTGAGTTCTCTTTCCTGACTTTGGTTCAAGGACTCAACTAGCTTGCCCATCCTCTATGCCTTGAGATACTTCCCTTGCCACACTTAATGGTGTGGGTGGATTCAGCCTCCTTACCTGACCCTTTTCTTTCAGGCCTCAACAAGAGCACTCCGAATTTTTTTTTAACTTAAAATGTAATGATATTCAGTTTGAGAATGCTCCTATTGTCTGGCTATAGGCCACCAGATGACCAATCAAAGTCCCAATGAATGACTGTATTAGCTTTCATTCTCTCAAGATCTCATATCGCCACTTTGCCTTTACAGTTAATACTACCACAGCACACTCTACCATTAGTGGAGACTAAGGATAAGAAAGTAGAGTTTGGGAGCCCCGCTAATATCTGTTCAATCTATTTCTTTATTTTTATTTTTGAGATAAGTCTAGCTTGGGGTATGAATATAGAACTATTAAACAAATATTTTGTTTATTATGTCACTTCCTCTAGTAAGAATTAAAGCCAAAGGAAAAGTCTGAAAAATTTTTTGAATATTAAATCATATAGCTAGTTTCCACTATTAACTTTTTTTTTGCATTTTTACATAGTGCAATCATTATTGAGTTCTTCAATAATTTTTACTTAAAATTATTTTTCCACCACCTTTTTGCCCCTAAAATATGTTAGAAAAAGAATTCCTTTTTTTTGTTTCTTGGAGAGATGTTATTTTTTTTTCCTTTGAGACAGGATCTTGCTCCGTCATCGAGGCTGATGTGCAGTGGCATCATCATAGCTCCCAGCAACCTGAAACCCCTGAGCTCAAGCGATTCTCCTGCCTAGCCTCATGAGTAGCTGAGACTACAGGTACGTGCCACTATGCCTAGCTAATTTTTTTTTAATTTTTTATACGGAGAAGATCTTGCTATGTTGCTCAGGCTGGTCTCAAAATCCTGGCCTCAAGCAATCCTCCACCTCAGCCTTCCAAAGTGCCAGCATTACAGGTGTGAGCCACCGTGCCCAGCCAGATGTGATGCTTTAATGATGAATACCCTTATGCTTTCCTATTCCTTCACTATTAATTAGATGTCTGTTTATTAACTCTAGATCTTAATATGGTAAGAAACAATTATTTGAGAGTATTTCATGTAAAAGAAAAGGCAATGTCTTTGGAGTCAGGCAAACTTTAGCATTATTAGCTGTGGTATTTTAAATATTTGTCTACTTTTTGCCTCAGTGTCTTTACCTATTACATGGGAATAATAGCACATTCATTCACTCATTCATTCTATCATTTTTTTAGCAACTAATTTATGTAGTTCAGCATACATCCAATGCCGAGAAAAGACAAAACACAATCAATATATTTAAGGCACTCATATTTCTACTTGTTAAATTAGATTACGTAACTTATGCAAAACATTAATTCAATACACTTTCAACTCAACTTGATTATTTACTTTGTCTTCCTTTTCTCTCTTTTTCCAATGCTGATTATAAATTGCAGCTTCTTGCTGATTGACCTCAACACATGGGTCATGTTCTCATGGGATAAATGAGGTAGCTTCCTTGTTGTGTTTTGTTTGTGTGAACTAATGTTCATTTCTAATCTGCAATGCATTTCGTTTCCTTAGAAAACGTTATTGCTGCAGTCATTATTTTGCAAGACTAATTTACAAGATAACTTTATATCTGGAAAGACCCATAAATATTAACTTTTAAAAGTTAATTTTAAAAATTTTGTTTAAATTTAAAAATCTTTATATTCACTGTAGTCTCAGTTAAACAATATATAAAATGATATCGAAATTTCAAAAACCCATTTGGCAATTAAGATGGATTTTGTAGAGAATGATATGTTAATCTAATCCTCTGGGATGGCATGCTATGTTTTATAACTTAGTATAATTATGGAAATAAGCATCTTCCCAGATTTAAATGCAGCATGGTGTAGCAAAAGAATTCTGGACTAGAAATAGAGTGTTAAGCTCTATGCCCATTTGTAACTCATATTAGCGTATTAGCTTGTGACTCTAGGGAATTTGCTTTATCTCATTTTCCTGTATGTCCATCTGTAAAATGGAAATAAAAGCATCTCTGGATGCTTCAAAGGGTGTTATAACAATCAAATGAAATAATATATCAAAACATATTCTGATACGTATAAAATGTCATAACATTTTGTCAGTGTCAGACTTGAAATCTCTATGTTGGGGAGGCTTAGAAGTTGCAGTCTGGTTGGAAATAGATTCTAGGGGACTCATTTAGGTTTGGATTTTGTTTTTAAGATCATTATGATTTTGGTCTCAGACTTGTTTTTGTCTTCTCTTATCTATGTCTATTTGGAAAAGGATTTAAAACTACCCCGATCAACATGCTATTTTTTACTTAGATTTTATATTTGTTTTGGGGAGCTTACAGTGGGGATGGAATTCTGGGGGATAATCTGTATTAGTTATCTCTACTTCTGTAACAAATTACCCTAAATTCGGTGGCTTTAAACAACATTTATTATCTCATAGTTTCTGTGAATTAGGAATCTAGAAGTAGCTTAGCTGAGTCCTTTGGTGTAGAATCTCTTGTAAAGTTACAGCCAAGTAAGTCCTGACAGGGGGTGACCCATTTCCAACCTCAGGCATATGGATTTGGGCGGATTCCATTTCTTGCTGGTTATTGAATTGAAGCCACGTTTCCTTTCTAGCTATTGACTTCCTTGCCACATTGGCCTCTGCATAGGACAGCTGAGAAAATGGCAGCTTCCTTCATCTAAACAAGCACAAGAGAAGAGTTTAGAGAATGAGAGCAAGACAGAAGTCACAGTATTTCCTGACCTAATATCAGAAATGAAATCCCATCACTTTGTCTGTATTCCATATTCTATTCATTAGAAGCAAGTTACTAAATCCATCACATACACAGGAAAGGTAGATTACATAAGGGGTGTGAGCATCAGAGAGCCCTTTTAGTGGCTGCCTACCACATCAGCTGATGCAGATTATGGTTTTTCACTGCTTCTCCCCAACCCCTACCATCATCCCAATCACAGAATATTTTTCTTCTTATATTTCTACACTGGGTCTAACTTTGAGAACAATAGGGCAAACGGGGAGATGTAGCTAAAAGGATACAAACTACTAAATATGTAGAATGAACAATTCAAAATGTCTATTGTACAGCAATAGTTTACATCTGTTGTATTCAGGATACAATCTATTATATTCAGGATTTTTGCTAAAAGTGTAGAATATAGCTGCTCTTGTCACTAGGGGTAAAAAGGGTAACTATATGAGAATGATGGATAGATTAATTTGTTCCACCGATAGTAGCCATTTTACTGTATATAGCTTATAACATCATGTTATATACCTTAAATATACACAATAAAATTTATTAAAAAATTAAAAGAACAAAAAATTGAGCAAAGGATAGGAATGGATATTTTTCAAAAGAAGACATACAAATGGCCAAAAGTTATATGAAAAAATGCTCAACATCACTGATCATCAGAGAAATGCAAAACTTTAAAACTACAGTGAGATACCATTTTACGCCAATCAGAGGGGCTATTACTAAAACGTCAAAAAATAGCAGATATGGCAAAAATGTACAGAAAGGGAAAGCATTCTGTATAAGCACTGTTGGTGGGAATGTACTTTAGTACATCCTCTATAGAAAACAGTATTGAGATTTCTCAACAAACTAAAATTAGAACTACCATTCGATCCAGCAATCCTACTGCTGGGTGTCTATCCAAAGGAAAATATCACTATGTAATTTGCAATATTTTATTACGATGTTTAGTATATGCAAGTACTCCGTAGAATTTTTATAACTGGTACGTTTTACTTAGGAAATGATTCTGTCCTCCACACTTTGCTTATCCTTTTCTACTACAAAAGAAAGAGAAGAAAAGATAGGAAAAGAAAAGAAAAAAGAAAGAGAGAAGCAGGAAGCCTACATGGATCCAGACTGAGACTCTTGTAATCGGAAGTGTGGGATGTAAAAAGGCTTCCTTGCCAAAAAAGAAACACTGCTGAAATGATACAGAATGAATAAACCACAGCCCCCAATTAACAGCAGTGTGGGACACTGTCAGGCCACACACACAGAAGACAGACTCTCTGGACAATGTTAAAGGAAGTGGAGAATTGGAAATTCTCAGAAAATAGATAGAGACAGGAATGGCGGGGGGGGGGGGGGCGGGCATGGTTGAGAAAGTACATTTCAAATAATCTTAACTTGTCTGAACCAGATGGAATAGTCTTACTTTTACAACACAGCAACTTGAAACAAAGCACATGTCTACACCACAACAAACATTTTGGTAGGGAATAAACCAGGGCACACGTCCTGGGAAGCAGTGTTCCTGTAACCTGTGAGCTGTGTTCAGCACGCAGGCTGCTCTCCCATCAGCCATCCTCCAAGCTGATGGACCATTTGTACCATTTCAGTGATGCTGCCCAAAGTCTTCTGGGTGGTCCTCAGTGAGGGTGACCCGGGACAGTGGGGAGTTCTCATGACATGGGAATTTCAGTGCCCAAACCAGGAAAATCCCAGGCAAACTAGATGACAAGATGATGCAATTTTAGACTTACTAGCTTGGGGCAGTCATTGGCAATCCCCACGTTTGCCTAGCCAAGGTCCCACACATGCGCAGTTTACAGTAGGGTTCAGGCTCCTATGAGAATCTAATGCCGCCGCTGATCTGACAGGAGGCGGAGCTCACACGGTGGTGCCCGCGATGAAGAGGGGCTGTAAATACAGATGAAGCTTCTCTTTCTCACCTGCTGTTCACCTCCTGCTATGTGACGCAGTTCCTAACAGGCCATGGAAGGACCAGTCTGTGGCCCAGGGGTTGGGGACTGCAACCCTAGAGGAACTAGGAGTAGGAGAGAAGAAATGATGGGGGCCGGGGGACCAAGGTGCACAGAAAGGGAGGTGGAGCCACGACTCTGTGAGGTTTTGTTAGTATGGCTAATGTGACTTTGTCAGCAACTGGAAACTGCAGACTCCTGCAGAAATCTGCACTGTGCGTGGGTCTGGTAGAGCTGAGCATTATGGTTAGTGAGAAAAGTATAATAATATTTTGTGGGTCACTATGTGTCAGATACAGTGCTGGTAGCATGTGAACGTGATTTGACTTGCCTCACAGTAACTTGATAAGGACTATTACTGTCCATCGCTATATTAAAATAAGGCACAGAGAGGTTCAGAAACTTGCCCAAGGTCACACAGGCCTCCTGGCTTCTCCCTTAGGGGTTACATAAGGGCCACGTTGCAAAGAGGTGTATCTGTGGGGCCCAAAGCCGGACTTCTTGAAAAGGAACCCTGGATTCACTCTTTACTAGTTGTTTGTTTTGATAATTTAATACAGTAAAACTGGAACAGGGACTAGTAGGTAGTAAGTGGTAAATAGAGATAAATGAAGAGATAAAAGAAGCAGAATTAGTGTTGAAAATTTTATCAACAGTGCATAGTTGTTGATTTATCACACCTGTCACCAAAAGCCTCACAGTGAGAAGCTGGGGTCTGAAACTCAGTCTGACTCCATAGGCTGAGTTCTTAACTTTTGCTCTTGTTTAAGCCCTAATTTTGATAGCTGGTGTCTATGCTGTCTCGACCTCTGGCTGCTCCCACACAGGGCGTTCAGCTGGACTAGCTATTTTGTCAATAGTTGGTACACTTCCCTCCTACCTTTTTCTCTGGGAACTTTCTGTACTCGAGTCTTAGCTGGTTGAATGGTAGACTGCAGGCACATTCCGTGGCTGGATGGTTTTGTTTTTGTTCTATATCTCAGGGCAGCTTTCTGGTCTTGGAGCTGTTTTCGTTGTTGTTTTGTTTTGTTTCGTTTTTAATGGAAGTGCTTAGAATAGAAGCATATCACAGTTTCATTATATTAAAAGGGATCTCTGGAAATACCCCTCATTGAACTCTTCCGTACAGAAGTCTTGATCTTATCTAACCAGTTCTCAGCCACATCCTAACATTTGCCATATAATCTACTTAAATATAAAGGAGGCTGCTTTTCTGGCATTCTGATTTATCTGTAAGAATGGAATCTTCAGTTCTTTAGCATTTGACACAACACCATATGCCTTTTCCAGAATTTCCTAGCATTCAACTGCTGTTCAGTTGCTGTCTTTCCCATCAGCTAAGTGTTCAGCTTGAAATAATAGATTTGCTAATAATTCAGCTTCTTTTATCCCTTATAGAAACAGGGCCATTTTGCAATAATTTTCTCGTGCTTGTGAGTATCTGAGATGAAAATATGAGAAGGTGGTTTTTATTTTCTGGGCAAAGTTGACACTGGCAATACCCATCAGCTGCCTTGCCACTTCCTGCCCTCTCTTGAAAACAAGCTGTTATCAACAGTGACTGTTTATAAGAAAAATTGGTTTTGGCCATCAGAATTTCAAAGACCTTTCTGAAATAGTTAGTGTTTGTAATAACATTTACATTTCTTTCAGAGCTTTATTAGACTTATTGCTTATCGCTAGCTTTTAAAAATCTTTTCCTTTAACTGATACATAATATATTTTAGACACAGGTAATTTTCCAAACGCATCTTTCATTTTCTTGTTTATGGACAACTTCGTATGCTATGTAATTTCTAGACATAGCCATCCAAGTTTTAAAACATACATTTAGAGTCTCTTAAAAGAGTTTTACTTTTTCTTGCATACAATCTTTGAATACTGACCTATAAGGTCTAATGATGTTGCTGAAAGGAATAATCCCTTTGATGACTGGCATATTATGTAAAGCTTCAGGTTTCATTGTGGCAAGCCTATGCATTTTGCACCTTCAGTGATCTTTCCAATTGCCTTTATTCAAATAAGGCCTTAATGGCTTAGAACAAACCAAGGAAAATTCAGTCTTTTTTTTTTTTTTGAGTGTCAGCTTATATAAGGCACTTCCAGATGGACATACCGCATTTCTACAAGGATGGAACTACAAGATTTCACTGATGCTTTCATTAGGGTACCAGAATAAGCATTGTACATTTTGGTTATGTTGATATACGTCTTGCCCATTCCTGAGCGAGGGGTTAGTAACTTGGAATTTAGCTGAAAGTTATTGAAACACACTGTGGAATGAAATAAATACAATGGACACCAGAAAAACCCTGCCCACTGGCCCAGAGAAGCAACTTCAAACCTTATCTCTGTTAAGCGTGATATTGCCTGCATGAGTGTGGTGGTGGGTTACATTGTACTTCCCAAAATGATGTGTCGAAGTCCGTGTCCTCGGTATGTGTCAACGTGACCTTATTTGGAAATGGGGTCTTTGCACATGTCATTAAGCTAAAATGAGATCATGCCGGATTGGGACATGATCCAACGATTGGTGTCCTTTTAAGAAAGTAAATTTCTGTTGCTTTAAGCCACCCAGTTTGGAGTAGTATGTTATGGCAGCTCTAAGAAACACAGGCAGGTGTGAAGTTCAAATTTTCATTTTCTATGTAATTTAGAAGGAATCGATGTCAAAACCCATCCCAGATAAGTGCTACTTTGGGGATGCCTCGATGTAACAAATACGAAACTTCTCTGTAACATCATTTCCACACTGCGGGCCAGTGCGCATGCGAGAATTCATTGAAAAAAACATTGTAACTACCCAGGGAAACAATGAACAATGCCATGAGGAGGAGTGAGCAAATACAGAGTATAGGAGAATCAGAACCCAAAGGATTTGGCGTAAATAAAATACACCATAAAGCCAGGATGTTTTTAAATGATTTAAGAATTATGTAGAAAAAAATGTGACACTATGAGAGAAGAGCAAGTAGTTTTAGAAACACATAGAATTTCTACAGTTTAAAAATTGAAATAATAAAATAAAAACTTCTAGTTACTAAAATTAAAAACTTAGTGGACTGGTAAAATAACAGATTAAACGCAGTTAGAGATCTAGATCTGAGAAAATTATGATAGTGACTAATCATGGCGTGTTAAGAATATTTATTTCTACATATCTTTGCAAAGTATTGTAAATGTTTATTCCCTACAGTAATTACACAATAATAAGGAAACAAATGTCATCTATATTCACTTTGCTTCTTCTCTATTTTAAAGTGGAAGGAATTCTTATGGCAAATTTCAATTAATTTTGCCCTCATGGGTTGAAGCTGACTGATCCCAGGTAAGAAACCACTTTCCTAGATACCAACTTGCCATTCTTCCTTCGGCAGCTGCATATATAACATGAGTTCAAAGGCATCACTAAAGACCGCTGGCCAAAACCTCCCTTTCTCTTAGTGCTAATTCAGTGCCACAATACAAAAGCAATAACCCTCGAAGTTTAATAACATTAATCCAATAAAATATTGATCAAACACCTATCACAGTGTAAAATGTGCTGTAATAATGGCTTATGGCAAATTCTGGCTTTAAAGAATCTAAGCTGAAAGGCTCCCAGGAGTCAGACGTGACTGCATTGTGAGTTCTCCCTGGGCTCAGCACAGCTAGTCAACAGTGAGAAATCGTCCTAACAAGTACCAGGAATATTAAGTAAAGGAAAGAAGCTCAGTTTATCACCAGTGAGACGATCAGCTGTGGAAGAGCAGGCTGTGTCCAATCCTTGTTCCATTTTCTTTCTTCTTCCTCTCTTAACTCACACAATTCATTTACGTGAATTATCAAGACATTAAGTAATACTAGAGTTTGGACACAGATATGGTAACGACTAAAATTATGATTTAATGATTAAAGTTTGAAAAACACTGGTTTAATGTTATCCCTTAAAATTTACAAACAGAATATTATTGCAATTCCAGTAAAATATTGGACACTGCATTTGTAAGTATATACACAAATAAATTATATATACATATGTTGGCTTATTGAATCTAAAGTTAAACTTGAATAATAATGAGGCAAAAATAATTTTTGTTGCTAGTTTTTTTAGGAATAATGTGGTGAGATTTACCTAGGAAGTATTATAATTGATTAAAAGAGCATATATGCATATCAATGATCTTAGTATAAATTACAGAAAGGCTCACCAATCAATGAGAAAGACATGGGTAATTTAATAATCTTGTGGGAAAAATGGGTAATTTTTGGAAGAAATAGAAACAAGATTCTCTTACATATCAAGCCAAAATGTATTCCAAATAGGTTAAAGGTTTAACTAGCAACAGCAAAACTCGGGAAGAAAATATAGGTTAGTATGTAAATCTCATTTTTGATCATTAACAAAGCTCTTGGAATATAGTTTCTTGTGGGGAGCAGGGATTGAAAAGATGAGGGGTAATTGGAATCAAGAAAAGTGTTAAGAGCACATATAGTAGTAACATTCATCGGGTGTTGGGCAGGTGGGAGGGGAGAGGGGGGATGGGTATATACACACATAATGGCTGTGGTGCACACCATCTGGAGGATGGACCCGCTTGAAGCTCTGACTTGGGTGGGGCAAGGGCAATATACATAACCTGAACATTTGTACCCCCATAATATGCTGAAATAAAAATAAAGTGTGAAGATTAAAGAATTTAGCAAAGTGCTGAATGTGCAATACCTCAAATTTCATACCAATTTAATTTGATTTCAAAACTGAACTTAAGATGGTTTATGAAGTTCACATATGATATCACAAAATAAAATAATTTAAAAACCAATGAAAGAGTAAAGAAAAATGATGACAATTTAAATGGGTTTGGTAGTGAGAACTGTGCAATAAATTCATATCAAAAATTTTGATATATAATCTAAAAGTGTCAATATTGCTATAAATTTCCCAGAAGCAAGTAGACAGCCTGAACAGCCTGAATCCACAGAATTTCCATACATTTCTTACTATTATCCTCAAATCTAGAATTTTCTTATAGATCATAAATGAATAGAGGATATAATGACCACAGTTTTCATGGCAGTCCCATTGTAATAGTAGCAAAAATTACCAAGCTAGCAGTGTTATTTTTTTAAAGAATCATAATATTCAACCATTGTGCAATGGATACTCTAATAAATGGATAGTAAACTATTAATTGGTACCTACATTCTAGAACATATTTTGGCAGCACATAAGAACTTTCAAGAAGTTCACATTATGCCCAGAATTCTACTCCTAAAAAACTATCATAAGGAATTAATTATAGATGTAAACAAAGATTTATGTTCAAAGTAAATTACAGTATTATTTATACTAGTAAGAAACTGGGAAAAATTACATGTTCGGTAAAGGAAGAATTGTTAAATTAAATGATATACACATTTGATAGACTTTTCCAGGAATTAAAATAGTTTTTAAAATATATAATATTATGATTAAAAAGAATTAAGTGCAGTATGATCTCAAAATAAATAACACATAGGTAAAATAAAAGGTATTTGGATGATGAATTTAGTGATTATTTTTTCTTCTTTTTTTAATTTTTCATTTTGTTTTCTGTAAGGGGTTGTATAGATTTTTCAAAAAGAGTGAATATTGTCTTCTATCGTGAAGAATTTTGTTGTGAATGGGAGAGAAAGCATGGACCAGGGGAGAGGAAGGTTTTTTGTTTACTTGTTTGGTGTGTGTGTGTGTGTGTGTGTGTGTGTGTGTGTGTGTCTTTGAGACAGGGAAGATTGAGGTTTGTGCTAATGGAGCCCCAAATGCTAAAACCATGACACCAGGAATGGGATGAAACTAAAGATAAACCCTGAAATCATAGCAGGGGAACAGCAGTGGAAGGGGTTGGAATTAGGCTCATGCCAGAGGGACCATCCCTGAGTAAGGACAGAAGCTAGGTTGCCCAGGACATAGCAACATTTGGGTAAAGAAACAGAATATTTAGGCTGCATGTGTCTCATAGCCCAGAAATCCTCAGCGAAGCAGGAGACGGCATCAGAGATCCCGGGGAGGTGGGCAGGTTGAGCATGCGGCCTTCAGATTAGCGGTTGAAATGCTGGAATAGCCAATGTCCATCCTGAGTGGTGAAAAGAGGTGGTCAGAGATTGAGAATAATGCGTAGCAACAGGCTGTGATCGGAGATCCTCAGCTGGTCACAGCGCCACTGTGGGCGTCTGCTTCCCTCATCAGGGAGGGTGTGTTGGCTGGTGTCTCCCTGTAAAGCCCAGAAGGCTGCGGACAGCGTGGTGGCCGGCTGGTGGGGCAACGGCGGACAGACAGCGTGCTAAAGGGGTTCAGGCTCAGGGTGTGGGTGAACGAGTGAAGAAGCTGACGTCCACGGGGCCAGGCCAGCTGGAAAGGAAGTGAAACCGTGACAGGAGGCCATGAGGGGGGAGAAGGGGAAATTGGAGATGGGAGTCTCAAACTGTAGGGGTCACAGAATGACCCCGGGAAGCTTGCTGAAACAGAGACTGAATCCCATTCCGGGACAGGTTAATTCATCGGTGGATTCTAGCAAATTGCACTTTTAATAAATGAGTCAGGTGTTCTGTGGTCCATGCTTCAAGCAACTTGAGGGTAGACATAAGACTCCGAGTTGAAAAGCAGGAGTAGAGGAAGAGGAAGAACAGAGATGAGAAAAGTGGAGGAACAGGAGCCACTGCTCAGAAATTTAGGAATTGCAGGTGAGGGTTTCAGAGGTAGGATGGTCCCAGATGGCAGCGAGGTCCACCCGGTGACTCTCGAAGTCCCTTTGGTGAGCATATTGGAGATCAGGACAGCACGAAACTCTGGGGTTTGTTTTTTGGCTGAATCTTCGTCATGGTTTGTCAACAAAAATTTTCTATGTGTTAAAACAGTGTTTCCCCGAACTAGCATTCAGTCGGAACAAGGCTCTTACCAGAAATAATAATAAATACTAAGAGACAACAACAACAACAAAAAGTGTTCCATGACCAAGTCATCTGGGGAAATGTGACCTTTAAAAAAGGCAAGAAGATTTGTTTATTATGTATTTCCCAGAGCCTTCATGGGCCCTTGTGCTTTAGGAATGTCTAATGAAGACATTTTAGCATGCTGCCTCCGCCACCCCCGTGGAAAGGGAAGGGAAACAGAGGCAGGGGAGGGGAGGGAGGGAAGAAGAGGGGACAGGAAGGAAAAAGGAAAAGGGAACAGCGTGATGGGACCCCTCACTGCCACTGGCCAGGCGGTGCTGCCTGGGTCCCCTTTCTGGCCTGGTGCCTCTCCTGTTTCCTCTCTCTTCTCCTGTCCCTCACAGACACTGCTGGCCTCTGGAGTCAGAACACAGGCCTGGACAGTTGGTCGCAGCACCTCTCAGACACATGTGCACTTTCTCAGTGTCTATCCTAATGTCTGATTAATAGAATTAATATAATTGATCTTGTTTTTCTAAAATAAATGTGTTCTTCATAAATTGTTCAAAAACATGTAATAGAATAATCCAAAATTTCCTTACTTTTTGCTAGTGCTTTGGTATATACCCTATTTCAAAGTTTGCTTTTTTTTTTTTAATGTTAAACGCATATTGAACTTCAGAAGCAAATGCTTTTGAACATTTATTACGGTAAAAATTTTCCCTTTAATCTGTGAATTACAGTAACAGATTTTCCACTATTGGACTTTCTTTGCATTCCTTGGTAAACTCTAATTGGTGATGGTACATTACTACTATTTTAAAAAATATACCAGTGCATTGATTTGGCTAATTTATCTTTTAGGAGTTTTTCATCTATTCTCCTAAGACAGGCCTACGGATTTAGTTTCCTATGTGTTTTTGTCCAAGTTGTTATTAGGGACATGCTAGCCATATAAAATCAAGCAGGGTGGCTTCCTATCATCTTCTAGGCTTTGAAATTTAAATATATATACATTATTTGGGAATTTTAAGTCCCGGAAGGTTGATGTAGCTTATGCAAAACAATCTGGGCTTGGTTCTTTTTGATACCATTTTACTTCTAGATTGAGGTACTTCTGTCAAATTTATAATTTTCATTTTCCCAGAAAACTATTACTTCCAGTGTATTGTCAAATGTATTTAAATAAAATTGTATATTATTTTAAAATTTCAAAAATATTTATTTTGAAAAAATAGTATACATACTTAATAAAATGAAACCATCAAAAGGGGAGTAGATGGTTAACAGTAAGTCTCCTTTCTACTGGGTTACAGTGCATAATTCTCCCCACTACTTACAGGTTATCAATTTTATAGTTTTCTTGCTTAATCCTCATACAGAGATATTTTATGCATAAAAAGTATGTGTGTTAGTATGTGTGTATACAAATACACTTGTGGATATACCTTTTAAACATACAAATGTAGCACATTACACACATTATTCTGCACCTTTTTTTCACTTATTCTGATCTTTGGAAGATAGTTACATGTTAGTACTTATAGAAATGTACTTTTTAATGGAAACAAAATATGGTATCCTACTAATGCACCATGATTTATTCAACCTGTCCTCTTTCTTGAAAATGTAGGTTATGTCCAACCTTTATTATGTAGATAATAGTAGAATCTCTTATTCTCCATTTATGTTAACTAATGGGGTTGTTACAAAATAAGAATAGATAAGAAATTACAGATTACTGCATTTCTCATACCAAAGAGAAAGCACACTTCCCCAAAGGTACAACCCAGGACCGTGAAATAACATGGGCACAGGGTAGAAACTGACCACAGACGGTAACTGGCACATTCTACAAACAGTAGGACCTATTTAATAAACTATTAATACTATACTTGCAGAATGAATGAACCAACTAAAGAGACAGTCTGTTGGCAGAATTACTTGGACAGGTAGAACAGAGTAAATTATACCTCGTCACCCGTTGACTGTTCAACAGAATCTCCAGTTTTGCTGCTTGTGGCAAGTTCACCCAGCATGTACTTCCCGAGTGCCAGGCATTGGTCCCGGCACTGCGAATGTTACAGAAAAGAATAACATTCTACTGCCGTGTGCTTTGCACTTCGCTGTCCTGATATTATTGTTTATCCATCTGTATTCCTTACTGTGGGACCCAGGAATAAGGGAGAAGGGAAAAAAGCAAGGATGAAGAGTGTGGGAGTGTCTGAGAGGCGATTTATAATGCCGTGGATGAGGGGCCTGTGGAGACAGATTTGGGAATGGGACTGAGGTGGGAAAATATTTTTCCATTATTTGACTCTAGGATACTTGAAAATCAATGCTTTAATTAAAACAGAGTTGATACAACTGTCATTCAATGTCTTTTATGGTTTCGTTGGAAGATTAACATGAATTTTTGGTTAACTGTCTTTCTTCTACATAGTAGTTGGCGTGCACGTGTGTCATTGGATCATATAGGAGCAGAATATTTCAGCAAAGTAGACCTTCCCAGGTGTGCTAGTGAAGATACAATAGAAGCAATTCACCCGTCCACTACCTAGGTCCTGGATCGTGTGGAATCAGACTGAAGAGGATGCTTGTGTTCCCTGCTTCTCACCTTCTTGTCCTTGAAAACAATACCTTTATAGCATCTTCTACTTCAGATGCATGTGGATCACTGTATTTTACACTTTGGCAAAGAGTTCACATCCTGAAGCACTCCATGAATTATCTAACATCTCATACATCGACTGACACCAAGTTTAGAATTTTTTGACTATTATAAATTATAATTATACATGTTGCCCAGTTAAATGAAATGTGTATTTCTTTGAACAATTTCTATCTTACTTTAAACATTCACAATTTGTCATGTATTTCTGATTTATTTCCATTTCGGTCATCAAGATATAATCGTTTAAGAGCCATTTGATCTCAACATGCTTTTAAAATTTTAAAGTCTTTAAAAAACAGGAAGTTGTACTTTTGTCAGTGGCAAGAAGCTCAAACACCAAAGAATTTAGATTTGATTCCGAAATTTGAACTGCAAATAAATTAGCCCAACAAGTGCTTCCATCCTTTCTTTAAGCATGCTTCTTGCCCTCCCAACTTAGGGAGGTTTTCCATTCTTTTTAATTGAACAGCGCCCCAGTAATGTTTCCAATCCCACAATGGGTAAGCAAAGAGAAAGAGGCAGACTTCACCCTTTCAGAGAAAGGTTTGCCCTCAGACCACAAATGCTACAAGCTTAAAGACCTCAGGACGACATCTGTTAAGAACCACAGGTTGCTACCAAAGAAATAGTTAAGACTCAATTACCTTGGTGTCGCCACAGAAACAGTGACACATGTGTCAGCTCTCTCTCCCTCAACTGAGGCTCCACCTAGATTGCAGACAAAAATCTCCATTGCCCTAGAGATTAAGGAAACGTAGAAATGGCAAATAACAATACCACTAAATATATAACATTCCATTCTAAGCACAATAGGCAACTCGAACATTTTTTGTACTAATGGACCCAGAACACAAAGGAAATTTCCAGTTATCAAATACCGTGATTTTGCATTATCTCTAAGTGCAAAAGTACGAGTAGAGACTCCGAGGGGATTGGGGAGACAGAGAATGAAATGACTCGATTACATTTTCCATTAAGAATTCAGATGATACGACAACAGTACAACCAAGCTATGATTTGTATCCAGAAACCAGAGTCACTAAGAATCTTCAGTTATGATTCCCGGAATCCAACAATATGTGCTCACCCAAAGTAAAATAAACATAGACTGGCCTGCCCTCATGTAGGCCAATTAGACAGCAAGTCCCTGGAAGCGAAGGAGATTGGGTTCTCTTGCATTGTATACAGCTGTTATCAAATGTCTTCTGATGTTTCTGAGCTCCATTTTATCTTTGAGAAGTGGCTGTTAGCAGAGAAGTATTTCCCAAGTTCTCACCATAGACGTGGCTCTGTAGAGGTGCTTAATGGTTACTGTCTCCTGTTAGTGTCTCTGTCCTCAAATTTAACTTGAAAGTAATGTGTGCGCATGCATTTAAGTAATTCCGTCAATAACCTTTAAAGACAGAGATAGCGACTGATAAACACAGAAGAGACCAGGTGAATCTTCAGGTAAGGGTTTCCCTCAAATCAGTCAATCATGCTAGCAGTCAATTGCTTCACCCATTTCTGGTCCTAGTCCTCTGTAAATGACTTCTCTCCTTGGAACACAATTCCATGACTTAAGATGGAAAGGGCTTCTAGCATCCAAAAACCATTGTGTCGAGTGGAGGGATTTACTTTCTTGGCCTACGGATAACTGGCTTCCCAGTTAGATGAAAATCAGGCCCCAAGCCCTGTTCTCAGAGATAAGGGGGCCTGAATTGTCCTTGAGATACAACAAAATTTCTTAGCTCATCAGACAGTATCTGAAAGCATTAAGAGGTCTTCATCGTGTGGCCATGAGCCTATTTTATTTATTTCCCAGTGAAATGGTCCTCCAAACATTGCTAATGAAAACCTGCAATTTTAGGATAAAATCATAAATAGTCCATGAACATCACCAAATAGAAAGTGCATCTGTATTAACAATATGGGTATTATTTTCAGTCTTGGATCCTATTGTTGATTTTAGTTTTGTTACTTTACTATTGTTTTATTTATCATGGGCTAAGGATTTTTATTTTCCTTCTTTTCCTATACCCTCCTCCACCTCAACCTTTCTGGTAACATTTAAAACTTGATTGATTTATGGTGCTTTTTTTTTTATTGTTTGTTTGTGTAGTTTGGTTGAGGTGTAGATAGTTGTCCTCTTTTATTGGTTTATTTAATTGGTTGTTCCCATGGTAACATTTTTAGTACATTTTTTTCAGAAGGTTGAAGGATGCTTTGGGGCTTTTGTGTGGTGGTCTGTTAATCTTCAACAGACCCTAACAGGATTCCTTTGTGCCTTTTTCTCCTCTATTTGTGAGTGCCTTGACTTCTTTAACCCTTAAGAGGCTAATTCTTGCTTCTATGAACCACATCTTTAGACTGTGGTTGTTCGACAGGAGTTGTAGGGTGGTGGCCGGTTGGCAACTACAGAATTGGTATTACTAGAGACTCAAAACAGAGGCTGCAAAAAGACATCTAAATCTGTACACTATAATGATAAAGTTAATATAACATAGTGTGGCTGGTTGTCAATCAAAGGAAGTATAGCTTTTTTTTTTTTTTTTGGAGATTTTTTTGACTTAACTGCTGCTGATTGACTATTCTTAGTCAACTATTGTTTGGTTTTAACCTACTTTCTGGAGAACTTAGCTGTGTCCTCCAAGTTTAATGGATGTTAAGAAGAATTGAAATCATTCATGAACCTTAATGGGACCTGTGTTCATTTAAACATTTCCACTCTGAAAAGGACAACTCTGAAATCTGGAAGTCAATATAATGACTTGAAAATGTAGGTTTCAGACTTGAGTTTTATTCAAATATGAAGTTTGTTCTTATATGTATTTAATGTTTATTACAAAAGAATGATATGGAAGTATTTTATTTCTGTGGTTATTTTTAATAATAGTCATAACCCAAAATGTGTACCATATCCATCCTAGGTTCTAAAAGAACTTTTCATGGATTCTTTATTAGCCCTGATGCACTTAGAGGTCAGAAGCGATCACATGTAATTCAGGATTCAAAGCTGGCAGTCATGCAATATACTCTGGCTCTCTGCTTTTTTGGTCCTTGATTTACTACACTGTAATGAAGAAAGAGGTTGTAAAATACGGACTCAACAGGAAGGTTACCTGTACTATTAAGTGTTTATGTTTAATATTAATGTAAACTCTAATGTCATGAAATGAAAATTATGCTAAAACAATTATCCTTCTTAGGTATTGTGAAATAAGCTAAATATACAAACAAAAGGAGACATGTCAATTTATGTAATGTCACTTTTAGTAGTGGGATTAGTTTCTTGGATATTTTTCTTTCCTGTTGGCCAAAGTCTGTTATAACGGATTATTGAATCTTCAAACTGTTTTAATAGTAGTTAAATTTTATCCCCATAATTGTATTGCCAGAAATCATACATCAAATTTATGGGATATGGAAATGAAACAGAGCTGATATTCTAGCTCACATAATTATTTAAGAAGTTAATAGAGACACCCTGAAAACTGTGAGAGAAGGACTCTTACCACTCTTCTTTTTGAGCCGTAGGCCTAGCTCATTCCATGTGGTTGGGCCACTGAGTGAAAGCATTCTGTGTGCTCCTTTGTGCCAGGGACTATGCTAAGTACTTTGCATGCGTTGTCACTTATAAAATGGAAAGGAGACCAGCATATCAGCTAAGGACGTGGAAGTTGGATTCAGACAGCACTGAAGTTGAACCCAGCCCCAGCTAATTACTGTCTGTGCCCCACTGGGCACATTCTCTGACTACTGTGTATCTCGGTTTCCTCATCTGAAAGAAGGGGACAATAATATAGTGTCTAACCTCAGAGAACTCTCGTGAGGATTTAATGAGATGAGTGTAACTTGAGAAGGTCAGTTGTGGTTAACCTTTTTCTGGTGGAGTGTTGGCATTTCTGAAATTTCTTGTGGCAAAGAAAAATAAAGGGGACAGGGATGGTAACTTGTTGGCAGGACAGAGTGACGATGTAAGTGGCGCCCAGTACGAGGCTCTCTCTACGGAAAAATGCTGCCACGAATGGGATCAGAGCAATGATTTAATGACCAGAATTACTTAAGTTAGAAAATTGATTGTAATTATAGTAAAATTTAAGGAAAATATCACAAGGACCAAAAACACAAGTCTGCTATAGAGGACTCTACTTAATAACATTTGCTCTTTGAAATTTTACCGGGTCACTAATTCACTGATCATACTAAGACTGCTGTATGGTATGAAGGTCCTAGTACTTTTGTGTGTTACTAGAGAAATCCTGTACTTTTAATAAGGGGACTGTTAACTCTAAGATAGTCCCAATAGATGGAAATATATGACTTAGCTAAGAGATGCTGCCATCTGATGAAAGGCTTGTTATTGTGTTCCTGGATCAAAGAAAGATGAAATTATTTTTAGCATACAGTTAATCCTGAGTGAAAGTTAGAAAAGGAGAAACGTTAGCATTTGGTATAGAGATCTGGACCAGTTTATACAATCAGAAGTTGTCTGTACATTGAATGCTCTTAGAAAAAGGCACTCATGCCCTAGATCAAGAATTAAGTGTTGGAAATCTTTTTTGATGCACTTCTTAACCTCAAGAAGACACTGTGAATCTTTTTAAAATACAAAATATATTAAAAATATATTATAAAAGTATATAATAAGCACATTGTAAAAAATCTTTAAATTATATACAATAAAAACAATTAAAATCACCCTAATGCTTTAGTTTTAGCTTTTATATTAGCCTATACTTGGGCTCAACATAGAATCATGTGGTAATTCCCTTATAAAATTTACATTTTACACTCAATATACTACAAAAAACTTCCATCATTATATGTTCTCCTACAACCGTATTATAAATGAATGCACTTTATTGCTTTTTATGAACCATTTTGCTTCATTGATTCAATCCCGTTATTTATATTGGGTTAGTTCTCCACATTATTTCAAATATTTCACCATTAGAAACAAATTCTTGCAGCTAAATCTTTGTACTAATCTATCATTTTTCCCTTTACATAAATTTCTGCAACTCAAATTGCTAAGTTAAAGGGTATGCAGATTTCCTTGGCTTCTGCTATATAGTGTTATATCTGCAGTTATTTAATTTAAAAATAGTTCACAATTTGAGAACTCGCTTTCCCATTAGTACTACCATTAATAATTTGCTTACAAGTTTTGGTTGGTGTAAAATATTCATAGAGAAAAAAAAAACCCTGCTCATTAACTTCTCAGCATCATAATGTGGTATCTTCTGAAGGGCAAAAGGGCTCAGAATGAGATGCCCAACGTTACTCTGGGAAGACGCGAGAGGAAACCCAGCCTGAGAGCCTCACGTGTCATTAGTTAACATTGAATGCCTGGGTGACTTTACACAAAGGAAAGGGTTGGAACAAATAATGCTCTTGACATAATTAACTCTCCCCAAAGCATGTTTTTCTCAACATTTAAGGATATAATTCAGAGACCTCAATAGTCTGCTTGATATTCTTCTGTGACAGGCATAATCTCAGTGGGCTATGGAACTCAGTGATGTTGCGGTTAGAACCCATGTTCAAGCGCCGACTATCCAAGAAGAATATCACGAGGCCTGCACATGATGGTGTGGCACTCAGGGTCAGGGGGTCGGAGAGACATCAGGGATGGCCACACGATGTGTGGTGTGTGCCTTGCCAAGTGTGTGGGAGGAGGAAACTGTAAATAGACTCTGAAGAATATCATTTATTTTGGCAGAAAGATTGCTAACAAAAAGGGTCATGGATTTGTGAACATATATGACAATGGAAAGGTATCACATCGAACTATTAATACCAGCTCTCTGAGTGTGGGGCACAGGAATGCACACACCCCAGTTTAGAAGCAAATTGATGTGTGTGGGCTGAGGGTTTTACAGAGCCCATTCCTTGGGGTTGAAAATCATCTGCTCCAGGAAAACTCAACTTTCTGTTTTGTTTTTTCTGTTTCCCAAGCAAGGGACAGAATAGGAGGAAAAGAGAAGGGAGACCAGCTTTAAATGACTTATAAAAAGGACCCAGAAAAACTTTTTGGACATCAAAAAGCTCTTACAAAACAGGCTTTTAATGATTTAAGTGTAAATGAATCAAAAACATATGGATAACATTTTCTTTTAAAATACCCTTGGGTTTAAAAAATTAAGGGGAAAAGTAAATGGCAGAGAATGGTTTAGATTTGGTGGAGCAAAAAAAATTTTTTTAGAAAACAGCTTGAGGAGTTTGAGACACCCCAGTTACATTTGGGGTTGACTACCTATGCTCATGGGAGGATGGGTATTATGATGAGTGAAGTCCCCTACACCCAATGGCCCTGGTCAGCTGACCACACACTCAAGGCGTGGCACTAGAAGTCCCTCCTGAAATATGTGCTTTGACAATGGGTCGGGGGAGCAGGTATGAAGGACTGTTACTGTGAGAACGTAAGTTGAATTTTCAGACCCCCAGCTATTTGGAAATCCAACATACATCTGCAAACTGCTACTGTGGGCACAAGTAGATGTGATATAATCCACCTAGGGGAGTAATGGGGCTTACATGAGGCTTTGTTCACAAGAGCGTGCACCATCTTCCATGTTCTTTTTGCTTTGCAAGCCTCTACAACTTGGATGTAAAATAATAAGTCATTATCAAAATATGTAAACCATTTGATTTTTTGCTCCAGGTAATTTCTTGCTTACTGTCCACAGTGCACAAAACAGCAACACAGTTCAAAGTATCCTCTACATTTTGATTAATTAATAGTGATGAAAATACACTGATGTTTATTTCCTCTTATCATGAAAAGTTAAAATCCCAAAGTCTAGAAAGCTGTGAAAGAAAGCAAAAAGGGCCTTACTATTGATATAATATCATCGCTAAACTGCCGTTTCTACTGCCACACAGAGGCACAGCAGGCAAGCTGGCCTGGTCAGAGGTGTGGGAAGCAATGCCTCAGAATAATCAATCCCTCACATGTGTGGTCCACATCAAATTAGCAAAATTTCATCCATGGTTTGACTTTGATTATCTTTCCCAAAGGAATCGTCCTCCCAATTTTAAGTTGAATAAAAGTGTCTTCTCTTGCCAATGCAGGGGAGTTACTAGAAAGACATGTGCACACTCGGAATAGCCTGTGGACTTACTGGTCATGTGTCTTCATGACTAGGAGAACACTGGAATTCTTGGATAACAAATCCCCCTCAGAATAAATCTTTAGCTAGCACAGTATGTTGCCTGAAAATGCAGCACTTGCTGCCCGCTTTATACAACGGAAACATCTGAATGCTCAGCACAACCTTTTATTAATTCAGGAAACTTCATAGGTCTTCAGTGGGTTCCCAACTCAGTTGATTTGGTTTTAGTAATATTTGTGGAAACACATGAAATATTGGGACTGGAGTGCCTATCTCCACTCTCAAGCACATCATAAATGTTTGATGTCCTTTTGCTCCTACTGTTTGACTCCGTGTCTCACAGAGAACTCAGCCAGTGTCTCTCTATTTCTCATTGACCGTCCAACCTCTCAGTCTTCTTTCTTTCCTGGTTCAGCCCGGGTGAAATGGTGACTTCCAGGACTACTATTTTACCAACATGCTCACCATCACCTCTCAGCCCCCTTCCCCACCTCCTCGTTCTTGTTCCTTTCAGCCCCCTCCCACTTCCGGGTAGACCATCCAGGAAGAAATCTCAGCTCCACCACATTTTATTTTCTCTTTTATGTTTCTAAATGACTGAACTCTGCTGAAGAGAATCACACAAAGGGGCAGATGGCCACTCACTCCATTAACAGTCATCAGTCTCAGCAGGGCCACCTTCAGCTTTGTTCATCAATCTTTGAATTTGGCCCGAGTCGGCCCAGTTCTTGTCCCCAGGGCCTCTCGTATACCTTCCACACTCCAGAGGCTTCTAACTGGCCCCACAGTCTCACTCTGAGCAGGTGACCTTGTCTCCCATTTTCAGGTCACCAGGACTGAACTACCACAACCTCCTGCCCCTCCTCATGACTTTAAAATTAATCTTCCTCTGTCCTGCTCCACCCCTTTGTCTGCCTGGTCAGAGAATAACACGCCCTGTCTCATGTCCAATGCCAGCATCCTTAGCGTTGCCCTTGGTCCCATCTGTTTTCCTTCAAGACCATGATCAATCAAATATAATATTTACTGTTTTATCTTCAACCATCCCTTCTGTCTTGGCTTCTTTCCCTTGGCCTAAATAAATGTTTGAATCTTTGCACACTTAAAAAACAAAACAACAGCAGAAAAACTCCCTGGGCTCTCGTGTTCTCTGTGATTCGTCCCTCCAACATCCTTCCCTTCACACTGAAACTTCTTGTGAAAGTCGTGGCCACCTCTCCCCTCCATCGAGTCTCATCCTCTCACTGCACGACACCCTCAGCCTATGTCAACCTCCAGCCCTCCCTGCTTCTGGAAAGGCCACCAAAGACCTTCTTTCTGAATCCAATATACGCGTCAGTGCTTGTCTTGCTGGGTCTCCTGGCTTCCTTTGGTACTAGGGAATATTCACTCTACTTGGAATCACTTGCCTGCCTTGACTGCCCTCTCTCTGGTCCTTAGTAACTATTCCCTCTCTGTGCCCTTCCTGGCACTGTCCTGCTTTTCTACGCAGATGGCTGTCTCCTATTTTCTCTAGATGTGTGCTCCTTGCACTGTCATCCATTTGGATTTAACTGTCATGTGTTTGCTGACAACCTCCAATTCCATCTTTGCTGAGCCATCCCAACGTTTATCTTCACTTGCGTGCCACTGCTCATCTTTCTATGTCTTCTTATCTTCTCATGCTGTCCTTCCTTCTCCTGTATAACTTTTAATCATCCTTTAGAGTGGGTTCAGGCATCTTTACTTGCAGAAACTTTTCCTGAAACTCCAGGTTGCCAGGGGCCTCTTCCAAGGTACTCAGCTCCCCTGCTCTACTTCTCTCTCCTGTGTCCCCACGTCACCAGGAAATTACCCTTTCATGTCTCTGATTGTCACCATTCAGTGTGCCCTGTAGGACACATATGCTGAGCTTGGCACCTAGCAGACGCTTAATGGTTTTATGAGAAAATATCAGTTTACTCCCTAACTGATAAAGATTTCTATCACATACAATTTGTAAGATCACAGAAAATCACAGCATAAATAAACAACTTAAAATTTGTCTTTTTGGGCTGGGCACGGTGGCTCACGCCTGTAATCCTAGCTCTCTGGGAGGCCGAGGCCGGCGGATTGTTTGAGCTCAGGAGTTCGAAACCAGCCTGAGCAATAGTGAGACCCCGTCTCTACTAAAATTAGAAAGAAATTAATTGGACAACTAAAAATATATAAAAAAAATTAGCCGGGCATGGTGGCGCATGCCTGTAGTCCCAGCTACTTGGGAGGCTGAGGCAGAAGGATCGCTTGAGTCCAGGAGTTTGAGGTTGCTGTGAGCTAGGATGATGCCACGGCACTCTAGCCCGGGCAACACAGTGAGACTCTGTCTCAAAAAAAAAAAAAAAAAAAATTTGTCTTTTTGACTGTATTATTGGTCTAAACTAGACATATCTTTAAAGTAACAGGCACTGTTTTACAAGAAGTTTTTAATCTCTATAAAGTGGTCTAATTGGGAGAACAACTCTTTTCTGGTTTTGATTCCTTCCCTTCCCTCTTTCCAAATGTCCCTTCCTCAGAGAAAACTCCCATGGACATCCTAATGCAGTCCCCACATACTCATCTCCTACCCTTACCCTGACCCAGCTCTTAGGTTTATGCACTTAATGTTGTACACTTGCCCCGTTTTACAGATTTCTGCATAATGCTTATGAATATTTGAATTCATGATTTTTAATTGTGTATGTGACTGGTTTCGGTTTTTACTCTCCCCTGCCTCATGAAGGCAACAACTTGTCTGGTTTGTTCTTCAGGGACGTCCTCAGTACCTATCATTATGCACATAGAAAGGGCCCAGTCAATATGTATTGAATGAATGAAATGAACGAATGAATGAAGGGACAACAGATAAGTTAGTGGGGCATTGAGATTATCTAGAGGCAAAGAGGAAGCCTACTGAAAGAAGGTTGTAAAATCAGAAGTCTTGGAAATTGACCTTACTGTAAAAAAGAAAAACAAAACACTTCCACACAGATGTGCTCCTGGCTCAGTAAAGAGCTTAAGTAGGCTTTGTGCTGTTTACAAGAAATGGAGCCAAAATGAATCTAATCATTTTTTTTTTCCAGTTCTCTAACTTTCTCTTTCTTATTTGGAAAAACGTCCCCATTGTACATGTTTGCCCCCAATCAGCGTCTAAAAGAAGAAGAGTCAAAGCTCTTCAGGTACCAGTGGTCTGAAAACTTGGGAAGGCTGTTAGCTATGGCAACTCTCAAGGACTTGGCCCGTGTGATCTTACACTGGGCCTCTTCCTCCCATCCCTATTCTGTGCTCTGTATCTTGCTGATTGACATGAAAGAGCTAATCTGGCCATAGCAGAAGATTCAAAGGGGAGTCACACACTGAAGAAACAGGTGGAAGTCACTTTGAGAAGCATTTCAGTGCCAGGCTAAGATATCTAGATTTGCTGTTTTAGGAGATAATTTTTTAAAACTATGTTAGAATTATCTAAATCTGTATTTTAGGGAAAAAAAATGCTCTGGTCCCAGATTATAAATTGAACTGGAGTTTTTCACAAATGAAGGAAAAATAAACCAATTAGAAGATTGTAGCTCCAGTTCTGGTTTTAGGTGAAAAAATTTTAATTACTCCATTTATCCCTGTCATTCTTATTCTGCAGTGGATTATAAGATACAAAACAAATACAGTTAAATAAAAAAAATGACAAGAATCAGGGAGTAGGATAGAAAAATCACATGAGGCGCAAAGACATATTAATTAGACATGAGTAAAATTCTTACGAGGTAATTATAATTAGACAATAAATTTGCTTTGGAGTTTCCTGGAGGCCAAAGTAAAACAGGAAACATAATCACTTATATAATTTATATTGTACATATAGTAATGATAACTAATATTTATTGTGTTCTTAACTTTGCTCCAGATACTATTTATGTTTTCTTTACATATCATTTCTACATACATTAATATTTGGAGGCCTAATTTTCTTCATTGATAACTATTAACTAAAGCAGCTGATAAAAAGACCCTTTTGCAATGAGTAAGTGAAAATTTATGCTGAAAAGCATTCCTCTTTTTTTCTTTAAAGAATAATCAACCTAAATTAAACTTTTAAATTTTTGGTTTAAGGCAGCCAGCCTGTTTCAACAAAGTTGCCAAATATTCTTAACCGAAAGGAAGCATTGCAAGATATGACAAACAGGAAAGCTAAACAAAAGTCAGCAGTGTTGCAAATCATACATTTATGGGAGGAAACGCTCCAGTTCTGCAGCCAAGCCCGGAGCTCAAACCTGCAAGACAGACCACGCTAGCATGAACGTGAGCAGGGAAGGATGCTGTGTAATCCCCCACGCTGAGGTGCCAGCCGAGCTCGGGCCTGGGTGTGCACACAGCCAACGCGGGAAGTAACCTGTAGGGCAAGTGAGAATACTAGCCCCTTAGCTGTGTTGTCAGATTCTAACAAAACTTGGAGAGGAGTGAACATATCTTTGACATAAGACCCAAATAATGTACTATTCTGTTTCACATTTGACCCTCTGGAAATTAGTGATAAGGTGACAACATCCTTAACATCTTTGGAACAAATCAGGGGGGATTTTTCCTAGCTCTTTCTCATAGCACACCACTGTGTACATGTTAGTGACCCTTGCTCCAGTGACAAAACCTAGACTATCCATGAGGTCACCAATTCAAGTGCCTGAGGGGCCCAGCAAGAAACAGAAATGAAGTGCATCTAGCAATTTAGGAATATGGGCCCAGTGACACAGGTTGTTTCTATTTTTAAAAAAGAAATACAAAATCCAGACTTTTAAATGAAATCTCCCAAATTTTAAACCCTAGTAACAAATTCAAATATATTTAAAGCCCGCTTCAAGCCGATGTGATTCTCTATGAACTGAAACCCTCAATTCAAAACTGTCTTCAGAGTAAGATGAATCTTCATGAATTGAATTCCCTTAATAGAGCTTTTGATAAAAGCTGCACAGCAAATCAGTGAGAGTGGTGTTCTCTGGGAAAGATTTTAGACTTCTCTTGCTGGTTAAGGACAGACATGCGATGACTCGAGCTGACAACAGATGTGTCAGCCTTTCGTGAAGACCAAAGTGGCACCAGGATTTACCTGAACCAAGATCACCCATCTTCGAATGGCGCTCGGCTGAAGAGTACCTGTGGGTTGGACCAGGGTTTTCCTTTAGCAAGCATTTGGTTTGACCCAGCAAATGAATAAATGATTGTATCTTCAGGATTCCATCAGGGAACCACCCTAAGTGTTCTGCAATATAGGAAGTGGACCTTAAAGAATTGTGGCAGGATCTGTGGAAGGGACTGTTGAAGGATCAGAGTGAGCCCCTCCAGCCCACTGGAAGAACTGGAGACAATTTGGATCTTTCAGGGAAATCTGAAATCATATCCCTTCTCAAAGGAATCATTTGTGGAAAGGTCCAGGAAGGTATTATCTCTGTGTAACTACTGCCTCTGTCATCCCACCTTGGGATGGGCGTTGGCCTCTGTTGGTCATCTCTGAAGGCAGGAGGGGAACAGGGTCCAGCTGGAGCCCCTGGGCACCTCTGCATCTCTCTGTACCATGTCTGACCCCAGAAATCTCTTCAGAGAGCAATGGCTCCTGCTTACCCTTGCCTCTCAAATTTCACACAAGCTTCTGTACTGCCAGCTCTAACCGGGAACAGTAGAGGGGAGGGAATTCTGAGAAGCATATTGCCTAGATCAGCCAGATCAGCAACAGAACAAACCAGCACACTGAGGACGGAGACTTCACTTTCTGCAAAGTAGGCCATCATCGTTTTAGCTGGACCATTTCTAAAACCATTTTGATTTCTGTGTCATAGAGGAAGTCTATTGGAAAAAAAGAGGGCATGACTAGGAAGTAAGATAGACTTGGGTCTGAATCCTGATTATCTGCTTGCTTTATGGCCTTGCTCACTTGCAGTGCCTCCATCAATACAGTGGGGCTCACACTGCTGCTAGAAGGTGTATTGTCTTAAGGATCAGGCACAACGTTGGGAAAGTACATAATGTGATCCAGGGGGACAAAGGCTATGTTTAACTTATTCTTTGTTGCAGTCTCTTGGATCAAGAGAAGTGTCTGACATCAGAGTAAGCAAGCAGTATGTTTAAATCACTATTATTATTGCTTATGTTCACAAGAGGGTCTCTTAAACACACATGAGAGTGTAAGAGGATGCATGGACTATGAGGATGAGTAGCCAATGAGGTTTCTCCTGATCTTTTTGGAGGTTGATGCAAATGAATTTTCTCAAAGGTTTGTCGTGAACCTAGACAATTTACAATGAACTGGGTTTTAATCCTCATAGTTGAAAAGACTGGGAAGCAGCATACCAGATTCCATAAGTAAACATTCTTTCATTCTTCATCCAAAAAGCGAGGAGTCATGTAAAGTCTTCCAAGGTACATCATCGTTTTCTCTGTCCTTTAGCATCCCATCTCTGAGCAGAATCCAGCCTACATCCAGTAAGTGGAAGGCAAGCACACTGACCACACACACTGCATCTTTCTCTTGAACACATAACACACTGGCCTTTGGTAAGAGGCAGGGCATGAATAGGAAAAAACAGAGATGCATTCCAAAAAGACATTAGCTAAACAAAAGTCAAGTCCACCAGACGAAACCATCAGGAAATTGGTTAACATATTTTTCCCCCATTCAACAAAAGATAGCAGGCACTTGTCTCAATATCTCCTTTCATCCCTGAAAGCTTTAAAATTGATTCATGGTTTCATAACTACAACAAAGTAACCTTGGATAGATTAAAATCAAGGCTTTTTTTAATTTGGATATCAACAGCAAGAATCCCACCCAGGTCTTGCTAAAAACGACTTTGGCTGACGTTATGAAATGCTTCCTCAAGCTCTTCTTCAGCCAAATGAGAAGTTGTCTGGAAAGGATTCATCCTTTTAGTGTACACAGAAGATCTTCTTCTTGGATCTATAAACTAAGTCTTTAAATTCCACTGTAATTACTCCAAAGACATAAATAGAGCCGATACTATTTCTGGCATCCCAGCTGGCCCTTTAGACAAGGTACACAGCATTTTCAAATAAAGCTTCCGCAAAGTGTGTAGGTATTCTAGCAACAGACAGATGCCTGGAAATTCTAAAACATAGTGTCTAAAAAGAATGGGTTCCAAAAATGCTAGTGTGTAAGACAGGCTCCTTTCTTTATTTTAATTCTTGTACCAGTTGTTAGGATTGAGTTTCTTAGTAAAGACTAAAGCCTATTCTGTTTTCAACCACTAAGTTGGCTGTCTTTGAAAGTTCTGTGTACTGAAACAATTCATTAAAATACTCATACATAAAGTTTTATTAAGGGGACATGTTATTGCTCTCAGACTCACTCTGTAGTTATTAACCAGTGCAATTTAAAAGCTTCATTTCAAAAGCCAGAGCCTCACAAACCGTCTTAGTGTTTGTGCTGATTAATACCAACATCGCGTCCGTTTTAAAAATGAACACCATCCATATCTGGAATACTTCTTGGATTTGGACATGAACATATTATTCTTGTTCTTTGTGGACATGTTTGGCTTTAAGAGCAGACTTAAAGTATCCAAAGTCATCCATGCATTTGTTTTCCCTCCATTGTTTCTGATCACATTTGTTTGCCCTCTGAAATTTTAATTCAGATTACAGACACTGTTGATACAAGAAATCAACAGAATTAATTTCCAGAACCTAGAATATTTTTTGTTAATTCTTGATTTAATAATAAAGGATCTGAGAATCAGGACTGTGTTCTTTTATTATTTACCTGTGATATGAATCAACTCTTCCATGGCTTAGTTTATTTATCCATAAATCAATGAGTTGGGGCAGCCATTGTCCAAATCTCTCACTTGGAAGGCAGACAGAATCTGGATGGATACATGTGTTAGTCATTCGTGCACCAAATAGTCCCACCTTTCTGCCTTCTAGGTCCATGATAGCATTGTACTTCTGACCCCCTTGTGGCTGAGTGTGGTCAAGTGACTAGTTTTGACTAATGAGTCATGAGCATAAATGACATGTGTTGCTTCTCTGCTAAGAATTGATTGCTGGTGGAGACCCTTCAAAGCTCTCTTCCCCTCTGCCATGTGGCTAGTAGTATTCCAGATAGTGGCTATTCAATCAGTGTGGAGCAGCTTGGAGTGAGAATCACAAGGATGAGGTTTAAAGTCCCCACTGACTCACAAAAAGCATGTAGTGTGAGCAGGACTTAAACCTTTGGTTGCGAGGCATTGAGCATTTGGAGTTGTTTGACACCACCGTATCAGCTGGTTTATCCTGACTGATATAATTCGTAACCCATCCAGATCTTCCCAAGTGAAGGCAAATTTGGTTTTTCTCCAAAAGAAGGATGGGTCCTGGGAGCTGGATGAGTGCCAAATCTCTATGATATCCTGCATTGCCATATTTCTATTTAGAGAGAGAAAATTTAAGGAGAGGTTCAGTTGTAGGCTACTATCTTCAATTAACAAGGATGATGTGCTTCACACTTTACCTGCATGTGACAAAAATTCATTTTGAGTAATGGAAACAGATGTCCACTGAATTTGCACATCCTCTCCCTATGTCTTTTGTGAGCAAAGATCCCTTCGGGTACGATGCCTGGGCACAAGGAGAAGGCAGACCTGAGACTTCAACACATCGCTGTGTGTGAACTGGTCCTTAAGAGGTTCAGCCCATTCTCAGGGCTTGTGCTGATTGAGTGAACTGGCACTAGACAAAGCATTTCCATCAAGATTTGAAGATGTTTGGATAGTGAGAGGATGGTGACCCTAACAATAGGGCCAGACAGTTTCCCACTGTGCCATAGTGATGAAAAGGAGAAGCCCGTAAGTCAGCCAGAACTTGCCCAAATCAAAGTTCTTAGTGACTGTGTTATCTCCCATAACTTACTTAACTTCTATGAGCCCAACTTGCATCTTTTTAAAAAAGGAAATACCGTATTTTAGTGTCTGGCACACTGTGTGGGCTGGTATTCTTGACTGCTCTGTAGTCATTGGCTACACTGCTCATAAATGAAATCATTGCTCTCAAGGAAAGCCGAACATAGCACACACAGAAAAGTGGGCATCATGTAGCGGGCGCATCCTAAGACGGTGCCCCATTGTTTCTACCTCCTGGTGTTCATCTTTGTTTAATGCCCTCCCCTCCCCTTGTGCATAGGCAGGACCTACAACTTGCTTCTGACCCATAGGATATGGCTAAGGACTAATACGATATGCCACTCTCATCATTAGGTTGTATTACATAAAAATCTGTCTTAACAGACCAAGCGAGAGACTTCGCTGTGGGCTTGATGAAGGGAATGGCCAGGATAGATAAATCCACATGGCAAGGAACCCCTGGGCAGCCTTCAGGGACTGCCGCGGTTCCTAGGACCTGAGGGAAACCTGTAGCCCACAGCCCACAGCCGACAACCCACTAAAAGCCAGAGGAAGTGAATTCTACCAACAACCTGCTCAGCTTGGATGTGAATTCTTCCCTAGGGGAGCTTCCAGAAGAGACCGCAGCATAGTCGACACCTGAGCTGAAGCCTCGTGAGACCCTGAGCAGTGGACCTGGTTCAGCCGTGGCCAGACACATAACTCTGACCTGTGTAAACTCTGAGATAATGAATGTGTGTTGTTTTAAGCTCCTAAGTGTGTGATAATATGTTACGCTGAACTGGAAAATGTGGCTATTTTGTTATGTAAATAAGGTCATTTGAATTTTTATCTAAATGATTAGTTATGAAATTCTCTTTCTTTTAGTATCTCTTTCTTCACCATTCAAATAAAATATTTGTGATTTCAGAATTTTTACCTACAATCACATAGTCCTACAAGAATGTGGCCCTTCAAGCTTAATTTGGATATTGTTTGTCAGGTTTGTGTTTATTGATACTTGATTAAGTAAAGATCCCAGTTTACAGAATAATGTAAAAAAATACTTCTGCAATGAAATAAGAAAAAGCATAATAAAAATGATTTGTTGTGAAAAGGATTTGCAAACATTTTCTGCTAAGAAGGAAAGTAAACAGTCATTTATTCACTCATCCCATCCTGCTCATCATTAAAGACTCAGCTAAATGTCATGTATTTTTTTTGTGATTTCAACCATTTTAAATTTATTAAGATTTGTTTTATGGTCCAGCATATGATCTATTCTCTGTGGAAAATAATCTGGAGATAACCTTAAAGAGCTAAAAACAGAAATACCATTTGATCCAGTAGTAGCACTACTAAGCATCTGTCACCTGCTTTTGAATGCACTTTTTATATCTCTCTTAGGCAGAACTGACTGTTTCCTTTGGGGTTCACACAGCACCTTAACTGTGAATGTTTTGGTCTGTGTTGCAACTGCCTAATTCCCACAGCTATCTCCATCACTTGTCCAACACTGGCAAACTACAGCTCACAGACCACATTTTGCCTGCTGCTTGCTCTTGTAAATAAAGTTTTATTGACACACAGCCATGCCCTTTTGCGTATACACCACCTACGGTTGTTTGTGTATGGTGCAATGTAGAGTTGAGTGATTGCAGCAAAGACCCACAAATCTAAACGATTTACTATCTGGCCCTTTACAGAAAAAGTCTGCTGACCCTTGCACTAGAACATGAACTTTGTGAGGGAATAGACTGTGTCTTGTTCATCTCTGGGACCCTCAGAAGCTAGTCTATAGCATACTTAAATCTGTCATTTATTGAATACAAAGACATGCCAAAAACCTGAAATTCAAGTTAACATTAGCATTTACCTTCTAAATTAGACCTCGCCTAGAGAGGTGTGTAGAATTTTGTCAAGACTCTGACTGTCATGGGGAAACAGCTTAACCTCATACTTTGTATTGTCCTGAAAGTTGAAAACAGAATGAACAAAGCTGGCTATTAGAGGACATTCCTATCCTTCATTAGAAGGCTGCGTTTAGACCAAATTGTCATTTATTAAACAATTTTCACATTAGTTACCAAGCCCATGTGCCTTTCAGGGAACAGTTTTTCTGTTTTCAGATTCACTTAGAACCAATTTTCAAAATACCACTGGTGCATTTGCTGTCCAAGAAACCTTTTAATTTTCATTTGTAAATCTTTTTTGATGTTGCTCCCTTGTCAAACACAGGAAGTCAGTATTTTCTAGTAGTAAACAACTTCAAATTCAAATTAGCCACTCAACTCCCCATTTCAAGACTCTGCTTTGTATACAAAAATCATCTTTCTAATCTTCATCAAACGTATCAAAATTCTCAAGAGAAAGCCAAGCGCCTTAAAATTTTGTGGGAATTAAAGAATCTAAATACCTCCCCACCCCCACCAGATTTGGCTTTTTTCCAAACCCAGTGAAACCTTTCAAATCTCTTGTGATTCATTCCTTCACTATTTCTGTCCCCTGAGATTAGGCTGAATGCTTTTTCATTCATCCACCCACGATCTCTCTAACTCCCATATGGGATGTATACAGTAATACTAACCACCAAGAACAAAGCAGAACAAGATGTTTGCCATGGGTATCAAGTCTCAAAAGAGACAATAAAATTGATACAAATCATCGTTGCTTTCTGAATCACCATAAACTGCTGTATTTTAGAATGCCAAGTAAATTACTATAAAGTGTTACCTAAAGATTTTATTAACAAATGTATTAAACTTACAGGGGAAGCTTAATGAGTAGGACACTGTTCCCTTGTTTCATCGTGACGCTTACAAAATTCTCAAAAGTCACCTATTGAATGTCTCAGGGAGAAAGGGACCCCAGTTTCCTACTGGGGTCAGTAAACAATGACTCTCACCCGTTCCTGGCCTGCTGACTCTGTGCCCCGAGACTGGCCTCCCATTCCTTCACCACTTTCACCTTCTAATCTCGCCCATCCTCAGATAGGATCATATTCCCCCTGGTCTGTAGCAAACTTAGAAACAAATAGAATCAATATATAAGGAGCTTTACCTATATTTACCTGTATATCTACATATAAAATATAACATTAGCTGTCCTTTTATTTTGAAATAACTTTTCCCTACTTATTGAGGGTAGATGTTAAAAAGTCCATTATTTAATAAAATATTAAGATCATAGATTGGAGTTTTTATAAAATCCTTACTTAACAAAAGATAAATTTCTAATTCTTATATTAGTTCCCTCAATTTTTAAAAAAATTTAATAATACTTTAATTCAACTTATTGTATGCACAATACATCATTTTGCCATGTAACCAATATAAAAATTATTAATAATATATTTTACCTTTTCTCCTTAAAGTACTGTATCTATGAAATCTGGTGTGTATTTTATACTTAAAGCACATCTCAGTTTGGACTAGTCACAATTCATGCTTTCAATAGTAACATATGTTCTGTGGCTACCATATTGTATAGCCAGGAAAAGGTCTTTATTATTAAATCAAAGTTGAACATTCTGGACAATAATAGCTCATAAATGAGGTTGTGTTTTTCATGTTAAATGATACCAGGAGATACATAATGTCAAATGTTCCACTATTCATGATATGAAGTATGGTCATTTTATTAAGGAAGTAACTGCAATCCTTTTCATTATAGAAGATTTTTCCTCCTTTCAACTAGCAAATGATTTGTAGGATAATACACTGACTGTATGCGAATGTTCTATTACTTAAGAAATTGGTACTCAATCATTCTGACATCCACCAACGGTCTTCACGTGAATCTCTGAATCAACAATTGCATTATGTATTGCAAAATAGGGATTTTCTAATTTTATTATCCCTTTTTTTTTTTTGAGACAGTCTCACTCTCTTGCCTGGGGCAAGTGCCATGGCGTCAGCCTAGCTCACAGCAACCTCAAACTCCTGGGCTCAAGCCTCAGTCTTCCAGATAGCTGGGACTACAGGCACGCGCCACCATGCCCACCTAATTTTTTTTTTTTTGCTATTTTTAGTTTTTTGGCCAATTTCTTTCTATTTTTAGTAGAGACGAGGTCTCGTTCTTGCTCAGGCTGGTCTCGAACTCCTGAGTTCAGAACGATCCGCCCGCCTCGGCCTCCCAGAATGCTAGGATTACAGGCATGAGCCACCGCACCCGGCCTCCCTTCTTTTATTAGATGGAATTCTTCAGTAGACGAAAGCTTTTCTTTCTCTTTCTTTTACTATGTCTTTTTAAAAATTTGCAAACAATCATATTTTTAAATTCCAAATGCTTCTTTACATTTTCTGAGGGCTCCTTTTTCATAGTATCTTGTTCTTGTTCCCTGAATGTAAATTTTTCTGCTTATTCTGAGTATACTATTATAGATAGTTCTTGGCTTGTTTTAATTTTGAATTCACTTTATGAAAATGGCCAGGACCCAGGATGGAAGTCTCTAGTCAACCCAGATCACCGACACCTAGGCCAGTGCACTGCTGAACATTCTGGACCGCCCTCTCAGAGCTACTGGCACCAGCACCTTTAAGAGCAGCCAGACCTCATTTGTTACTAAAACTTTTCAGATTAGCCCTATCCCTTGCTAATTATTTCTTTATTTTATAACTTTAACAAGTTTGCCTATGTAGGCATTACCAAAAACCTCTTAAAAATCATTTTGAAATTAACTGTATCTTGCTTTATGTCATTACATGAGCTACCTTCTCCAATGGGGCAGTTGTCATGCCAACACCAGTGACAAGGGGCTGTGGGGGGAAGGATGACAATAGCAAGGTCAAGTAGAAGGTGAAGAACGGGAAAGGAAGTGAGACCCAAGAACACTTGCCGTCTTCAGAGTCTGCACATGTTTTGGGATGGAGGAATATTGGAATAAGAGAAAAGAAAGTGCCTTGCAAGAATGTTTGGGAAGCTTCATGCTTTCCAATGCTTCCGATATTTCCCAAAGGATTGTCTGAAAAACAATAATTTCATGACACATCCTGGGAAAAAAAGGAGATGGTTGGAGATCAAATATGCCTGGACCACAGTTTATTTTTACCACAAACACTACAGATTTCTGCAAAGAAGGCGGCACCGGCCTCAGTTCCTCTCTTGTCTGTGGCAGTTCTGATGTTAATATTCATTTTAAGTCCCTGAGAATATGAAAAGATAGTTCTCTAAGGGTTAATAACTGACATAAAAACTAGGTATTTGTAAATGCCGCTTATATTCTTAAACAGTAAGTACTCATGTATATGTATATATTTCTCATAAATGACCAAGTGCTAAGGTACCTGTGGATCTGTGTGAAATACCTGGGCCAGGTACTGAATCAGAACCTCTGGGTTTATGTACAGTGCTTTGGAATTTTCCAATAAACTTCTCAGGTGTTTGTGGGATTCATAGATTTGAAACTGGTCTATTGGGACGACGGCCCACACAAATGTTCACGGAGAACTGGCCAGGGACCTGGCACAGAGATGTCCCTCCCGCCGCAGAGGGAGCAGTTGGATTCAGGCTTAGATGCTGCGGATCCGCCTTTTCCCTCCGTTCCCAGCGGGGTTTGTTCTGGGAGCCACTGCCTGGTGCTTGGCTTTCTGCTGTGCCCCTGACTGCCCACCCCTTTCCCTCGGCCGGTACCCCTTCCCTTTTCCCTTTTTGTTTCCGTGTCTCTAATCAGGCACCTCATCTGCCCCCACAGAGCTGTTTTTACCAGGTTCCTTACTTCCCGGCTCAGTCCCACCACCATCGCCAGCCTGGGCAAAGCCCTCTTGGTTTATGTGATTCCTTCTCCTCTTCATTCCTCAGCCCCATCCGCCCTCCCGCTCACAGCCTCCCACGTAGGCCCCCTCTCTGGTCTATTACGTCCTTGAACGTATGTGTGTATTCTTGAAAAATATACAGTGCCCGTCTCATGAATGTATTCTCAATGTGCATACGTGGTGGGATCGTGTGTAAATCTAAATCTATTTCGTACGTTTTCACTGATTACTGTTTCCAGCTTGGTGCATGGTGCTGTGTGGACATTCCAGCGCTTTCCTGCTGCTTCGGCTGCACACACACCTTTACTCGGGTCCTCCCCTGGCGTGCACGTGAAGGCCACGAGGAAGGCCCTTCGCACTCACTCATGGACCTGGGGGCCTCTGGGGCCTCGACTCTGAGTCACATGAGTTCTCAGGCCTGGATTGGTCACACTGGAAATAAATGGAAAAGGACAAACAGCTGATAGGATGTGAAATAGAGATTTTAATTGAGATGCAACATGGTGCATGTAACTTGTTAATATCTGAAGGAAGACTGAAAATAACCAGAAAGGGGGGGGACTTGTTTGTATCATCAGAGGACCAGGCTGGGAGGTAGCAATCCAGTGAGTCTGAAGGCAGAGGTAGGGGAGAAATACAACCCTCCCTTGATGGCATCCTACCAAGTCAGCCCATTCGGTAAGCTAATTACAGGCCCAGGGCATTATACGTATGGTGTATTGTCACCAAGCCAGTATCACTCCTTTTATTTATTGCACTGACATTACAGTGTATCGTAATATCTGGTAGGAGATAGCATGGGCCTTATTCTTCTGTATAAAATTTAAAATGAGCTTGTCAAGCCCTCCTCTTTCATCCCCCCAATATTCTGCTAGAAGAGTGTTTGGAATGTCACTGAATTTATGGATTAATTTGGTGGTTTTCAATTGAATCTTTCCAGGGTTAAGGCCTTCTATTCATAAATATATACCCAGGTTTTCTTTTAGATCTGCTAATAGATTTATGGAGATTTTTTCATAAAAGACTTGAGTAAATCTTGGTAAGTTAATTCCTAGATATTTGATAGATATTGGTTTCATTTTAAATGATGTGCTATTTTTTGTTATATATTCTAGTTATCTGTGCTTACATCTCTATTTTCTCTTCCCTTAGACCAGATGTTACCTGTGTGTGCCCATATTTTACACTTTACAAAACTCCATCCTAACAATGATCGCTCAATGCAGAGCATGGCTGTTATTTAAGTTGTTTACCTACTGCACTTTATCGTGAACCTGTGGCAGCAGGAATGGTCTCCTAGTCCCTTCTGTATCCCCAGCAACAAGCACAGATATTCTTGCTTTTTAGTGTTTTATAAATGTACATAAAAATACATACCACCATTATGCTATAGTAATGTGACTAAAAATATATGAAAATATGGTAAAGAAGGCAACCACTTTGACTGAAGGCTTGTAGCAGCTGAAGAATGTATCTACTAAATAGGTAGTTCTGAGGTAGGCATCACAATCCAGTTCCCTTCCCTCCCTCCCACCCTCTTTTCTTCCTTTCTCCCTTCATGCTTCATCCTTCCTTCCCTTCTTCCCTCCCTCCCTTCCTTCCTTCCTTCATGTTTGAAGGATTCTTTTAGGACCGTTCATTTTCCCTATTGCTTGAGTTTCTGTCCTTCTAGAATTGGGGAAGCATAAGCAGTCACCCTCTCTTCCTTTTTCTCACATTTTATTCCCACACCATCACTAGATGATCAGGTGCATAGCTGCGGAGACAGACGATCGAGCTTCTTTATGATAAATAAATCAAAGACAGCTTATGATGATAGAAATGCCCCAAGATTCTGGTTCTTCCAGTTCTAAGCCATATATTGTCTGCTTCTATGACTCCACCCATGCTAATCTCTTAGTTGTCCAAATCCAAGTAGAACTTTCCCCTCCAGTAAACCCAAACCAACAACTCAGGTCACAGGGAGCCATTGGATGAAAACCCATTTTGTAGATTTTAACTTAGGCTGCTAATTGCACAGTCATCCGGTCATCTGTTTCTCATTACAGTCTAGCTTTGTGTATCCTAACTTCGAATTTGAGGATGCTCCAGGATTCTGTGCGTAATCCACTGGGAATTTACAGAGTGAGGTGGCAGGAAGCAAGCGAGCAAAGTGGGGAAGGAAAGGGCATAATGGCAGCGTCGGCATCTCTGCCACTGATTTAATAAGGCCTGGCTTCAAATTGCAGGTCTGGGGATCGTCCCGGCTGTCATAATTCTTAAGTCACCATCATCTTTTAGTATAAAACAGACTGAAACTCGCAGTAAATTTTTTTTAAACTCACAAAACAACAACAACAAAACACAAAGAAACAAACAACACCTATGATGGTTCCTTGGGGACAGTCATTGCAAGCAAGAATAGGAGGGAATTGCCCTCGTCTGCTCACCCCACTCCACTGAAAGGGGCTTACCATAATTACCTCTTCCCTTGGCCCCTGTCTCTGATCCTTCCGTCTCTGTCCCTGGTAGAGAAACATGCAAATAGAAAAGAATTCAGACATCTGGAAATGTTTTAGTTATCACAAGTTTTAGTAACTTTTCAAAGAGAAACATAAAATTGAGTGAAAAGTCAAAGATTTTGGTTCACTAGAGGCATAACAACCTTCCTTTTATGACCCTGTTCATCTCTCATTTGATGGAATTTTTTAGGAAATGTATTGCTATTTTGATTTTAAATTGCTCTAAAATATGTGATTACATAAATGCAATCCAGAGTGAATCTCTGTAGAAAAAAAAATGTTGGAAAGGATGAGTATTTTATTACATTTATCCCATTCTCTTTTTGTTCCTTGTATATGTCATGAAAATCCATCAATCTTTATTATCATTTATGGAAAACATCCTGAAAATGCTATTTGACGTATCTAGAAAGCCCTGGGTAATCTGGCTGTCAGATGTTGGCTCAATGATTGAAGGCGAATAAAAACAAACCAAGCGCTAATGTCATCCACCAGTCTGATTTTTGCTGAAATTACTAAAATAGGTAAAAGAATGTTTACATGGTGTTCTTGTTTTTTCATAACTTAACATGTAGTATGGTACAGTTTTCTGGATTTTAAGCTCATTTTCGTGGCCGCTGCCGTACCAGCACACTGACTTGCTCACAGAGCACACAGAAGTTTCTTGTGTGCACAGGCTGCTGGGTCAGGGTCTGCCCACTGACCAACTGGCTGGCCCCGGTCTAGTTACTTCATACTTCACTCGCCTCAGCCTCAGTTTTCTGTTCTCCAAAAATAGGAGTAACAGAAAAAAATAGTGATATTTAATTTCTAGGTTTATTATAAACAGTAAATGAGATAAAACATGAAAAGTAGTCAACATGATGCCCAGCATCTTACATGCCAATAGTTGTTAGAACTCAAAGGGATTTTCAGGAGCATCTAGTCCAGAGACAGTTGTGGAAAAGGGTCCATAAATCATTTTCAAAGGAGTCTATGGATCTAAAAAATTTAGAACTACTTCTCAATCTCTTGTTGACTTACACGTAGTTTATTTGCTAAGCAGGAAACCTGGGCCAAAGAGGAAACATGGCTGTCCAAG